>VNKC01002004.1:0-117268 GCA_008042775.1 Drosophila pectinifera
ATTTTAATTGATTAAATAATTAAGCTGTGAATTAAGATGCCTGACATGCAAGCCACATGTCACCGCTGCGCATACGTAATTTAAGTGCACTTTATTGTGAACAAAATAACAAAATAACTTTTATTGGATTTTTTCTCTTTAACTTTTGGAAATCTTGGCAAAAATATACTCTTTATTATAAGGAATAAATAGACTTACATGTTATCTTAATTGATTAAATAATTAAGCTGTGAATTATGATGTCTGACATGCAAGCCACATGTCACCGTTGCGCATACGTAATTTAAGTGCACTTTATTGTGAACAAAAATAAGGAGCGTTAACGCTTCTGGCCACAAGTGACTTCTACTAATTAGGACTTGCGGGGGCTGGGAAACAAGTACATGCCAGTGACTATGACGACCACAATGTGGATGTCGATGTCAACAAGGCCAGGCCAGTAATGACAGAAGTAGCACCAGCAGGGGCTTGGCTCAAATATGGAAATATTTGTCGCCAGGACCAACGTGCAATCTGATGCTCCCTTAATTAGACAGACGAGTGGAGCCGTATGATCATTATGAGGATGTGGCCCTTACAATATTTAAACAGAGTAAATATCGCCGAAAGGAACATCCGCTTATTAGTTGAAGGTTGATTTATTTGCAGGCATTTACTACATAATGTTCAAGGAAGCTTTTATTTATAATAAAATAAAATAATAAGGAACATCCGCTTATTAGTTGATGGTTCATTTATTTGCAGACATGTACTACATAATTTTTAAGGTAGTTAAATATTATTATTACACCCTTGCAGGGTACTATAATTTCTGTCAGAAGTTTTCAAATTTGTGTAGGTCTCATTCGACCCTATAAATCATACATATGTCAGCATCAACAGCCGACTCCATTTAGCATTTTCCGTCTGTCATCTGTCATCTGATTGTTTCTACCCAGACCAGTTAACTTCAAATCAAGTCATCTTTGGAAATGGTTTGTGTTTAAAACTGTCAGTTATGTATAGATATTATTAGATATATTTGTACAATGTTGCTAAAATTAAAGTTTCTGGCTCTTAAAGCTGTTTACTGTATTTGTCATTAAGCCAAAACATGCAGTGAGCCCTGAATGTCTCTATTAAGCTTATTCAAAGGCGATTTGCGATTTGTGGACATAAGATGGCAAACAAATTGGCATAAGCTGATTGCAAGCCTGATATGCGTAGGTGGTAGAGACTTATTTTCTCAACAAGTGGGTGGAAATTAACCAAAATCTGAGCCTGACAGTTTGAAAGACAGCCGAAATTGCCGCCGAATATTTTTAGGGCCAAGAATGGGAGTCCATCAACCTGTCACACATTTCTTCTAACTCTTTTCTGTTTCTATGTACTTACAGATGTTCGAGACGCATTTCTAGGCATTTTGTGGACGGACTTTTACCGAATTGTGTTTGTAATTCAAGCCAAAATAATGCAGGGAAATGTAAGCTAAGACGGACCGGAGGGATGGCTGAGTGGAAAAATGCTGATAAATGCCAAATCAAGTGACAACGACGTGGGAGCTGGGAGCTGGTAGCGAAGGAGGTTGTCTAGCAATTGGCTGAAACAGCTTCGCAAGTCACTGATATCAAGTGTGTGTATATATAAGCTATGCGTGGGTGTGTGGGGATGTGCGGGGGTGTGACTGAGCCTAGGGGCAGATCTGCCTCTTTATACTGCTATTTTTTGCTGAATTTTCTGCGGCAATTGCCGGGCCATTTCGCATATTTACAATGCCTCGAAGGGTGAATCCACTCGCCCTCCGCGGAGCAGCTTGCCTTTGTCGCTTTCAATTTGTACCTAACAACTGTCAGACATTTGTCGTTTCGGTTTGGCTTTCGCCAGTCAACGGAATTAAATTTCGTGCGCCAGTTTTGGCCCAATTGTGCAGAAACGTCAACGCAAGGCCCACTCCACGTCGCCGTTGTGGCTCCAGAAAAGAAGAAAAATAAGTTTCTCCATACAACAAAAAGCAAACATTTTTACTATAAGGCGAACATTCTGAGATGTGGAGTTGACTGACAGCAGGACTGGCCGAAAAGTTCGCCTGCAGGCATTGAATTTAACTGGCAGAGCCTCATCCTGCTAAAATTAATATAAACTTTTATCCAAAGAGATGCTGTTCTTATGAAATTATCTTAAAGATAAATTTGTCCTAAACGTTTCTGCATCTTAATTTAAAAGTCCTTTAAAAATCTACTAAAATCTATTACTGAAATTTAATTCTTTTGCGTTGACCTGAGGTATTTTCACTAATGTGTATTATTTTCGCCTAAATTTCAAAAATGACTTGGCAGCTGGAGGAAATGCCTGGGCATCAGATGAGATTGCATCGGCCTGTGTGTGCATAATAAAATAATTAACTTAACTGCTGGCAGACGTGCGCATAAAAGCAAAACTATTTTATCATGGAATATTTTATAGCAAATAAAACGTGTTAGGTCTAAGACAGCCAACGGTGGAAAATTTTAGTGTGTAAGGTGCTCGACCAGCTTGTAAAGTGTTTCCGAGCATAGACATAAATATAAAAATATATCTAGCCATTAACGCAAATACCTTTAGCTTTAAGATAGTTGGCTAAGCGCATTAAATGCTACAAATAAGCTGAGTTTAGAAATGGGAAGGCAGAAATATAAGCTAAAACCAAAAGTACGCAAAATTGTGCTGACCATGAGCCCCGCTTTTGAAAGTTTATGACTGGCTTGAATTAGGCTTTCAAAAACAAGTCACATAACTTAGGGTACTTTTGGTTTTTACTAACTCCCAAGCATATACGTAATTATAAATAGGTACTTTAAGTAGTCTATATTTTAACCACGACTTGGAAAATATGTATTGATTGCTAGGATGTATAGAATACTCATGAAACGATCGAAACTGAAGGTTATTCAAATTTGCATTACAGCGGAAAAAGGTCTCATTTAAGTCCTAGGAAAACAATTAGGAAAACCCTATAAAATATCATTTAATTAGCATAAAAACACTTAATGAATTCTTAACTACGATTCAATGTTGGCTGTTGTATCAATGTATTACAAACGAATAAGTATCGAAACTTGGAAAGGCATTTTTATATACATAAAAAAAGAATTTGATTAAATGGTAGGCTAACCAAATTATAAAATTGTTTTAGGCAAGATCAAACCAAGAATTAATAGAGTAGGTACACTCAACGTAAGGTAGGTAATAGTAACTAAGATAAAAATATACTAATATGCGTTAAAAAATTATATCGATTTACAAATAGGTACCAAAAACAAGGAAGAGTTGTTGATTCAACTACCCATTAGTTAAGGGTTGTGTTTGTAGTCTGTAAAATGTTAACTTGGCTAAGTGGCAACAATATACAAAATACTAAGCAGGAACAAAGTGCACAAATGGAAAATAACAAAAAAGCTTAATGCAAATAGTAAATGAAATAAACAGATCAATGTGAACATTTATAAGATAACAAATATTGAAGTCCCGGTAAAAGTAAATGTTAAAGAATTGCAAATACCAAATAGCTATATTGCAGGAACGATGCGCAGCTGAGTATCAATCCAAAAGCAAAGAACATATGTATCAGAGAAAATGTTTTAAAATACGGATTACCGACACACGAAATATATAATGGATGTTGAAATAAAGACAGTGGCTGTTTAAATTCGTGGGGAGATCTTGGACAAGAGATATTGGAGATATTCCAAATAAATACCGTTAGCTTAACCCTTATCTTTTTATCTGTCTAATTTTCATGAAATAATAAAGTGACCAGACAATGTTAAGGACATAACGCAGTATTTAATCTCTGTAAACTTACAGCTTTTCGGTATTTAAGTGTATCAAACAAGGTATCTTGTCGTTTTATCGATTCTCGATATACATTCCTGCCTTAAAGTTTACTATTTTCAAGTTTATGCAAGTACGTTCTAGTTCGATTCAAGCCAAACTAATTCCAAGAACAGGGTTTGCTCCATCTTCGCAGCATGCGGTGGAGCAAGTTGCCTGTCCTGCTGGCAGGCTTTGATCAAATAAACAAACAAATGACAAATAGGGACAAATGTGCAGACAGGCGATTTGTCACTAGGTAATTTATGTACCCTGTTCGCTGTTAGTAAGGGGAGGGCGGGGGAATTAACCCCAACTGGGTCAACAGCGCTCATGGAGCAAACATGCATCCCTCACCTCTGGCCAGTGCAACCCACAACTCTAGCGTGTGTGCGAGGTGTGTTCCTTGGCTTCAATTAAAAGGCTGGCATGCGAAAAGTTCGACAAGAAAGTTCATAACAGGATCGAACATAGTGCAGGACCCTCTCTCCGACAAGAAGACAAAAGGAATGCTAACTTTTATACAAGTATTTCCCCTCCGCCTTGGCCCCAAATAAATCTATAAAGTTATGCCTGGCGCTCCGAAGCACGTGTGTTCCGAATAACTTGGCCAACGCTTATTAAATAAGTATGAATTCCTGGCCATCGAGGTAGGAGCTCAAATATCAGGTAAGAGGATAAACATAATATAGTTATCAAAACATTTTAATTTGCTAATATTAATATAATTTTATATAAGCAAAAATAAGGGCGTGCACGCCCTTAATGAATGCGGGAAAATATGAAAACGTTTTTAATTTATGATTAGTTGAATGAGTAAATAATTATAATAAGTTGTGACATGGGGTGTTAATTATGTATATTTTTTAATCAAATTTCAACACTAATTGAAATGTGAGTCTATTTATATTTACATTTGCATTCATTTTCGTGCTTGTGCATTTATTGCTCAATTGTCGGCTGAATGATCCTTTGATTTTGATAATTACTGTTTGGCATGTGTACTTAAAACCATGGCTAACCGCAGCCGCATGGAAACCGGATAATTTGGCATAAATACATACATATACATATATACGATTTAAATTTAAAGTCTGATAAATGGGTGGATGAGAAAGCAGTGAATAAAAATGTACACCAGAACAACAGCGGAGTTCTATTTTTTGTGAGCCTAATTTTAAAATTGATTACATAGGCTACAAATTCTAATACATTTTTAATTTAAGTGCTTAACTCTTAAATATATATTGCCTTCTAAAGTATGATTAATTTTGGATTTTTATTTCTCTTAGCAAGTAAAAACTTTTCTTAAATAATCCCTAATATGATGATCAAGTATAAACATTCATAAAAAAATAAAAACTTTTATAACTTGAATAAATTAAATTAAATTATTACATAATTATTGTGGGAAATTAGCCCTTCTGTTAGATTTTAACAAATTAAATACATTAATTAATCATTTTTAAAATGTAGGTTATTCTTGTTATATCTTGTGACATCATATGTACTTAAAACCATCCTAAAATCCTTTTTTTCTGGGTGCATATACATACATACATACGTACAAACATATACATATATGTAGAAATAACGGTAGCTTATCCAATGTCCTTAATTCGATTACTTTGCTAATCGAATTACTGTCGTTTCAGATTTTTAATGAGTCTGCATTAAGAGATTAAAAAGTTAAAACTTAAATTAGGAACATTTTAAATAACTGAATTCACAGGTTCGTGCATAAGTCTTGCATCTTATATTCAATTTTGATTCCGCCTCGCCGTGCCCAGAATAAGATGCGTACATTTTCCTGACATCTAATGCCGACTTACAGGACCCATCTCAAAATACCGTTTAAAGAGGCAAACTAATAAACTGTCCGGACCAGAGCACTTCGTCATGCCCCGGGCCGCTGTCAGGGCGTGCTTACCTGGCCTGCAATCTAATCGTTACGAATGTGCGGTCGTAAGTCATAGTCCTAGGACAGAGGGCTCCTCCGAAGGCCCCTGGGCAGGAGCATTGAGTTAAGTGACATTATTCGGTTACCCATCTCCGGGTGGTTTCTGCTGTGACTATGACAGGAAATGCTAAAATAAATCATGTGCTGCAAACGTATGACTAAGTCTACTTAAAAGTGGTTTTTAAGGTTTCCTCTTTTTGGCAGATGAACTGCTAGCCTTGAGTAAGATCTAAGAGCTCATATGTGGGTCTAAACTGAAGAATATTATAGTGAAAAGGCACAAGCAATATATGCCACAGCTACATCGGTTTTTATCTCCACCTGCGTTAGCTTTGGAACTACATAAATTGTCATTATGTATTTGACTTGTACATATTTGACTTTGAAAATAAAATATCTTCTGTTTGCTGTTCACTGGCTTCGCTGCATTTCATGTGGCTGCCGCTCCTGCGGCGTGTGCTGGTCCTTTTGTTATGGTCAAGTCCTGGAAACTATTCGTGGCTCTGGCCACTGGCAAGCAAAGTTATTTGTTGGCAGATTTCTTTTTCATTCTTTTTGGCCGCAATAAAATTTTGTGTGACAGGAACTACAAGGGGGAAAGCGGAGGGCAAATAAGCAGGAGCAGAACGATAAAGCAAATGAGACGTCAGTTGAGAATAGTTTACAAATTTGAGTTTTATAACAAACTGAGGATGATGGAAGAGCGAACTAGTTGGGTAACAGTAGAAGGACAATAGTTAAACGGGCTTAAAAAAAGCATATAAAACAATTTAATGGGGAATATAAATACAGTTATAACAAAACACGAACAAAGTGTAGCCGGGTAGCAAATAAACTCAATTAAAACGAAGCGACATTCTGACACATGTAAGCAGGCACTTGCAACCCCGTCTGAAGCAAGCGGGCCTAAACCACTTCCCCAACACATTCCAACCGCGAGGACAACAGGAACAACACGCAATGTCCCCCAAAGTTTCCTTTGTCAATGTGTCTGTGGCTTTTCAAAAGTTTCGGCGTGAAATGTGTCACTCAGCAGCAGAGGCACAAAAACAACAGAGCTTGGGCCAAGTCAACAACTGAATTTGGTGGTTCATCTAGACCAAATATAATAATGAAAATGTGGGGAACTAATCGGAAGATGAATATGAAATTGGTTTCTTAAAGCACGAAAATGTAAGTCTCAACGCAGTCTATAATTAAATATCTAAAGGTCATTGGCACAAGCTAGAGAATACATACATATTATGAGGCTACGTGATGAAATTTCGTTACTTTCAGTTAAATGAACTTTAAGACCTTAATAGGAATTACTAAATTACCAAATCTTAAGCATATTTAAAATATAATGTGTTCAGTTAAATTTCTTTTTACTGGAAATATTATTCTCTAATTTAAACAATAAGTTTAATAACACAAAATGGCATTCGGAGAACCTGTTTAAAAAGCACCAATATGATTTTAAAGCAGTTTTCTATATTCCACCAACTTCCGAGCCAATTGCCGTGGCCTGGAGGAAATGCAGCTGCTACAAAAACCAAATGAAATTGTCTCCGGCGAGGCTTGCAAAACAGTCGTTGAACAAATGGAAAATTAGGTTTCGGAAACGGTTCCACTTACGGCAACGGCAACGGCAGGATGCTGTTGTTATCCCTGTTACCGAACTGTCGAGCCGGGAAAAAGCAGAGCTAAATGGCTGACAAGTGCATGCCAGGCGTTGCCAGTCAAGCCATTTGACTGTTGAGATGCAGCTCCCACCCGGGATGTGTTGTCGGGATGTGGCGTTTTTGTCCCTGCAAGCCGAGTGCTCCTGGCAGTCCCAAATGGCTTTCAAACTAGTTGAACTGGCTTCCAACCCGAACTAAACGTGGCACTTCGCCAAAGGGTCAGAGTGTCATTGTCGTGTGTGGGCCACAAACCTTCATTCTCAATTGAATTAAATGCTTTGGGCTTCCGTTGCCTGCATTTGTTTGAAATTAGTTTTTAAAAGCACGTATGTTAAGGTAAATGAATTAATTATATTAAATTATTAATGGCGTTAGAAAACTTTAATGACTTATACGGTATAAACGTCAGTCACCATTAGTGGTTTTAATGCGAAATACATTAGAAAATTAAACAAGTTTCCAGAAGAGCAAGAACAATATCATTTCTGCAACCACAGAGAAATATTTCAGACGGTATGTAAATGTCAGAAATACTCTAAAAAAAATTAAGGAGCAAGCACAGTGCTTTAAAAAATTTAATATAAAATGGTAATAGGTAAAATTAATTCATTTTCAACTGGGTTTTTAATATATACCTTTTAGATATAGTATATATAACATAGTAACACATAGTAATGCAAACAAGGCCTCGGTAGAGCATTTTTATACAGTATCTACAGAAAGCACATTCAGCGGAATCGCCAGGAGAACTCCCTTAGGTGGAGTTCACAGTCCTATCCCATACTCGTCCTTTTCCAGTGTCTGCCGGCCAGGATTGTGTTTACATTTGCAGTATCTAATGACTTTTGGCTGGAGGCTGCCACTGCCGCTGCCTCTGTCAAGGGAACAAAGAGTTCCAGCACTTAAGTGCAATGCAATGACTGTCCCCAGAAGGGCGGGACAAACACAACAAAAATGCTGAATGAGTGCTCACGCGACTTGGATATACTTATTAAAAAAAGAATTTTAAATGCTTAGAAAAAAGAAAAATGATTTAAACTTTTCTAATGTAGGTTTTTTTATTATATGTAGCAGATGAAATAACTCAGTTCTCAGATATCAGCTGGTGATTCAGGCTCTAGTATTTCTACGTTAAACAAAACTTAAACAGACATTCCCCTTTACTTTACAGGTACTAGGTATAAAAAACGCTGCCAGGAGTCAAGAGGCTGCCGGCCTGAACTTGGCCAGCAGTTGGCCCTGATATTTGACGTTTTGGCCAAACCTAAAGCTGTGTACATTGCCAAACAGAAAACAGAAGCTAAAGGCGAAAAGATAGAGGGAGGGCCAGAGTCAGAAACAGAGACCAACGCATAAGTAATTGCATCTGTGCCGCATAAAACTCTTCCGGTTCATTAAACTGGCTGGCCCTGCAGCACCGAGCACCGGGCAACGGTCTGGAGGAAAATGCACATGCATAAGCATTTGGTCCTTTCCCAAGGACCCTCTGCTCCGCTGACCTGACAGTTTTTCAGGCAAAGGAAAATGAAAAAGTTATTTACTTTTTATGAAAACTTGTAAATAAATTGGGTTCCCATATTTATTTTTACTTGGTTGTAAGTTTGAATATTCTCAACTATTATTACTGTATATTTTAGTGCACTTTGCATTTTAGTTAGCTTTTTATTTGCTCTTTTATTAACTAGTCTATAAAAATGCAGTATGTAAATTATGTTAAAGCATTTTAAAAATACAGTAAACAAATCAAGCCCACTTAAACGCCTGTGGTGTTCTATTTGATTTCCATTTAATGTGGCAATTTCTTGAGAATACCCGCAATGCTGTCAGAACTGCGGCAAATATTTGCATAGACGCTCAGAAACAGTGTGAAGGACCTGCCGGAAGCGGAAGTAAGTTTGTGTTCGTAGCTGAGCAGTGTAAGCAAACGTAACTAAAATAAACAGTTCTCTAAATTGTATAAGCTGCTTGGTAATTAGTAGAACTTAAAACTCAAGAGAGCAAAGTTTTGCTTGGAGTTTACACTTCGGCGGGTGAACATCAATCCACTTTCCCTCTGCCAGCTTCTCCTCCCAGCTTTCCCGGATTCAGAATCAGAATCTGTGCTTAGCACATTGCCGTATGGAAATTTAAGAGATTTGTTTAACACGAGCATATGTTAAATGTTGATTTTTCATTTGCCATTGCCCAGGCGAAGGATAAGCTATGGGGGAAACCCGGAGGAGAAGGCGATGAGGACGACAATGGGGCAGGCACCGGGGACAGCGAAACCAGAGAAATGGCAGAACAAGCAAATCAAATGAAACCCTTCATCAAGTGCAAAACATTTTTGGGTGCGACGAATGTCACAAAAGGAAGACAGTGCAAATCAAGTAAGAAAGCCACAGTCGAGTGGGCTCGACTTTGGGATACCCGGTACTCAAAGCTTTGTGCATTGAGCGAAAAGACAAATCTGTTTATAAACAAGCCTTAAGTCTTCAAAACGATTCCTCCAAACGACTTTAAAAATGTACCTTTATTTATTCCAGTTCGAAACCAAGGTTCGAGGTTCAACTAACCATTTGCACCAAGTCTGACTGCGAGTGCGAGCGGGATGGAGATTGAAAAGTAATAGTTCCACACAGATTTCACACATTTTTTACTGAATTCCATTTTATAGCTATGTTGTTCGCTTTTTATAATTTTTCTGCTGACTTGATAAGAATGACGGACAGACGATAATTGCTAAATTGACTCGGCTGGTGACTCTGACCATGAATATGTACTTTATAGGGTCGAAGATGCCTAGTTTTGTCTGTTACACATATTGTTCTTTGGCACTAAGTTGTAATACCCTTGTAGCCTCCGGGTACCGGGTATAAAAAGGATCTGATTTGATAAACGAACGAAAAACGTGTAGAGAATTTTTCTGCTCTCTTTTTCACTTGTACTGCTTGCGTGTAACTGTTAACTTGGTTACCGGTCTTACAACAACAACAATAAAGGCTGAAAACAAATCTCCCTCTGCCAATGACTGCCGACTATCCGTCTACATGCATATTTGTGGGCTCTGCGGTTTGTGTTTTGTGCCTTTTGGCCCAATTCTCCACCGTCCCTGAAAGCGCCCTAAGCTTAGGGCCAGAACACATGTGGGCTAATCTTAAAGCTCGCTGAACTCAATTCCTGACCTGTTGATGGCTTTAACTAGATTCCCCTGGGCAGTGAATGCTGCTCAATCAGCCGAGTTGTCTGTATTGCGTATGCTCCATTGGTTTTGGCTGCTTTTTTATATTCATGCAGGGTATTCTAATTTTATTACAAAGTTTGTAAGGCAGTGATGGAGCCCTATAAAGTATACATGTCAGTAAAGTATATACTCCATATTCTTGATCAGCATCAAAAGTCGAGTCAATTATCCGTCCTTTTCTACGTCCGTCTAGTCGTTTCTGCGCAATTTAGTCTCTCAGTATTAGAGTTAATTTATAATATGGTTGACAAAGGAAAGCTCGGGAAATGAATAGCGAAAAATAAAAAAAGATCTACTTAGTTTATGGTAATAGCTTATGGTTTCAGAATATCGGTTTTAATTTTATAAAAATAGGAATAATTTAACTTTATAATATAGCTGCCGTAGAATCTTTTAGGAAATGATTAGTAAAATTATACAAAATCTACATAATCTCCTTATTTTTCAACATATATGAACATAACTCATTAGATAGGTATTTATGGCGTATTGAATATATATATTTGAATTTTATAAAAATGGGTTGACTTTACATAAAGCTGAGCTCAGTAAATTTATGTGACTACTTAGAAAATCGGTAAGACCTCTGTGCTTTTAATTATAAATGTTTTATACAGCAGGAGATAATGTTTCCTTTTATTTAATCGAAATTGGTCCACTATGTCTTATAACTGTCATAGTAATGATTGGGCCAAATTGCTAACTGGAAGAGTATACAATATTCGGCTTCCTAAAGACAGCCTCCTTTTTTTGTTTGAATTCCAATCTTGGCATGTGTATCCAGGTGCGATAATTGACAAGTAAGGACCTTTAAATAAATTTAAATGCTACCTTCGAGCTCAAGTTAGTTAAGATAAGACATCTGAAGGTAGATCAAAGGTTCGGTGAATAAATAGGCTAACCCGTACTGGATGAAGTTGATCAGAGCAGTTAAGAAATATTTCTTTAAAAGTTGCATTTTATTTTGCTGTTAATTTTCGGATTGATCCTATGGCAGCCATATATAATAGATTTTCGATTATTTTTAAATTTAAAATCATATAGAATAGCCCTATCTCGGAATAGGTGACTACTTAGCGTACAAAACAGACGGACGGAGAGACAGACATGGCTAGACTGACTCGGCTGTTGATGCTAATCAAGCATATATATACTTTATAGGGCTGTCAATGACTCCTTCACGCCGTTGCAATACCCTGCAAGGCTAACCAAAAAGTAATAAACATTTTGAATACCAAGCTACCAAGTCAATCTCATTTTAGTGCTCTTGTTTTTCTGGTGAACTAACCCTAATGAACATGGACAGCAGCGAACAGTTCTGTAAATGGCCATGGCCAATGTCAGCTCCTGATATTGATTGCATTTTGCACTGGCGGCCAGTGGCTGTCAGAGCGAATGTTTGCCTGCAGATTGATGGAGATGCTGGACACTTTTCTCGCAGTGAAGCGAAGGACTCGAAGGACTCGGCGGAATGGGATTTGCAGGATAACAGAAACCGGTTTAGTGTCGCGTGGTATTCGACTCAAAGTCAATGCTGATAAAGCCCAAAGAGCCTTCAGTGTAGGGACACCAGAGGCCATATTACGCACTCGCCGAGTAAACATATTAATTATATGCCCTCGACATTCGCTGGCCGTAAATTGTGCGGAAACTTCAGCGCAGACGATAAATCAAAATATTTATTTACGATCAGAGTCTATAGGAAAAGCGTTAGCAAAGGCCGGCCCGCACTCCATCTCGCTTCCAATATGTGTGTCTCTGGCTGTTCCCTCTTACAATATTCATAAGCGACGTGGCTGTTTGTGTTTGAGTTTTTGCTGCTGTGTCCTTGTGGTTTGTTGGGCGGTGCGCATTCCACCCACCCGCATGCGGCATAAGCAAATATTTATATTCCTGCGAAATGTGTGGCTGGCGGTGTTGGCATTGGTGTTGTTTCAGCCTTCGCCTTTCTGGGCCGCCGTCATTGTTCTGGCTTGCGGATGCCACGCCCCTTGTTTTGCGGCAAATAACAAAACTATTGCCAGCGGCTTCAGACTCCATGATACCTAGTTTATGTTTATGAAACTTGGCTTGTGATATGTCTAAAACAGCAGGAATATACTTATTGTTTTAGTTTAAATATTGGCTATTACCACAGACTTTGTTCGAGGCTCCTTATGTGGATAGCTTTTGTTTACATATGCTTAAGTTTAATATATATATAAACTCAATCTATTGATTATCCACAGTAGATCGTATATGCTCCTCTCTGCCCTCGCCTAAGGGACTATAAATTTTGTGTCATAAAATGCATAAATTACAAATTCAATTTCGCTAAAGACTGCGGCCGCATTTTAAAGCCAATTTCCAAATGCTGAAGCAGCAATAAAAGTCCTTACTGAGCCTACGGGATAAACAAACTTTCAAAGTTAAACTTCAGTTCAGATGAATTCAAAGCTTTGGCAAAATGATTAAACTCAGACGAATTTTAATACATCCATATATGGAATTTCTAGCTAACTATGGAGGATGGGCCTCTGATTACCTGTGGATATTAAATTAACACTTGGCTGCACATATTTCAATCAAATGAATTACCGCATTATTTTAGGAATTCGATTTAGATTCCCATTATATTAATTCCAAATGCCATTCTTCGAAGTGGGGGAAGTATTTGAGAGATTAGGGAATATGTCAAAATCAACTAGGCTTTCAGAAAAATAAATCTGACACTTGCGGCTTAATTTCGCACTCAAAAATATGCTCTTGCCTTGGACTCTCACCTTCTCCCCAACCACAAAGCCAAAGTTGTTCAATACTCTCAGCCAGAAGACGACTTTAAATGAATTTGCTACTTAATATTTAAGGTCTATATAAATATAATTCGGACTCTTTCCACCTGTTCGTTGGGCATTGGCTGCCTTCTCTCAACCAGGACACCACTCGTCTCTTCAATAATTTATATTTCCATTTTGAAAATTGACTTTTCACTGCACGAATGCCAAAGCAGTGTGGAAATAATCCGAAGGACGTGGAAATAAAAACGCTGCCTACTTTTAGGCGCTTAATTACATCAGGGATGTTGGGCAGTCTTCATTTTTCTCTCACAGAGACTCATGGAATTTTGTTGAAATTTGTTGAAATTTAAAACCAATTTGGTTGAGTTTCTCCTTTTAGCCAAGAGCTGTTGGCAGTAGGCAGCCTTTTTGTGCTAATTACTCAGAGGGAAGAGAAAGTCGGACAAAATTTGCTTAAATGGAAGAAGGCAAGAGTTACACTAATGAAATTTGGGATTCGACTTGGGAATACCGACAGCAAGAAAGAAACCAAAAGGATCGAAAGTCAAATGAATGATTGATTTTTTATATATTTGTATTTTAATTTAGTTGAAACTCGGAACTAAGATACAGATATATATTGTACGAGTTTTCTTATAAATGTTCATACCCCCAAAGCATTCCCATTAGTAGAAGAAAGAAAATCGAAGAATATAAAGTAATTTTCACATGTTTTCATTATGTTCCGCTTAGTTTGAATTGTAGTCTAGTTGTAACCAAACTTTAACAAACACTTTAAATTGTGTACACATCAAGGCGCTGCTAAATAGGAATTTTCATTAAATAACTCGGGACAAGGTTAGGGCCGACCTTTCTTTTCAGAAAAGAGAGTTCAAAAGTTTTGGCAAACTTTTGGGTCCGACATGGTTCAATACTTAGCCGAACTTCCGGTTGGGTTTCATTTGAAGTTTCCTACTGCGTTTGTTCCGCTCAGTTGGGGCAGTTGGCCAAATGGAAAAGTAAATCAAAGCGATTACCATTTAACACTAGCTCAAGGCCGAAACGAGACCAGACTTATTAATTACTCGAACAAGCTGATTAACATCCCCGAGAGGGGCCCGGAAACATCAAAATTGAATGCGAAGTTGCGACAATAATTAACTCTGCAGTATATCAGCAAGGTCAAAGCCAGAGTTAAGCAATTGAAGCAGTGATGAGCAGAGGCAGCCGCAAAGGCTTAAAAAAGACAAATAAAGCAGAAAACTTTCATTAAAAAGTTCTGACACCATTTTAATTAAAAATGTTTTATAGTTTTGTTGGCAAGAGTTGACAGAAACAGAAACAGCCGCAATTCATCAAAGGCAAGAGACTGGCTCTCAAAAAAAAGGCGAAAAAAGATAACATTTGTCGGATGTGGAATAAAAAGCATAAAAATAAATACTATTTTATCAAGTAAGATAATATAGCCAGATAAGTTATATTTTTTATTTTTCAATATCTATGTGTATAAAAGTAACAGTAAAAAATTCAATATTCGGTTTATTTGTCTGAATTAATTTAATTTAACGCCCTTAAAAAAGCAGTGTATCGTATTTTTAACCAAACTGAATCTGAATCTTAA
This sequence comes from Drosophila pectinifera, assembly GCA_008042775.1. Classification (NCBI taxonomy): domain Eukaryota; kingdom Metazoa; phylum Arthropoda; class Insecta; order Diptera; family Drosophilidae; genus Drosophila; species Drosophila pectinifera. The sequence continues at coordinate 15,053 of VNKC01002004.1, forward strand.
AATTCTATATATGAAAGAGCATTGACACTTTATTATTTTTATAAATAAAGGAGTTTATTGTATTTTCAACCAAACTGACTCTGAATCTGAAAATTCTATATATGTAAGAGCATTGACTCTTTATTATTTTTATAAAAATGGGTTCCAATTTTATTTCATTCTTTATATACAAAGCCAATGATAGTGACATTGACAATGTCAATCGAAATGGAATAAATATTCGCTCACAACTCGATGCCCAACATTGTTTAGTAATACTTAAATTCATATTTGCATGTCCTCAGATTCAAACGAGTATTTTAACTAAATGCTACATATACACGCCCCATTTCACGGCAGCCATTAACTAGGCCATGAACACGGCCAGCTGACAGGTGAGTAACTAATATTTTATTGCGCCGGCATATACAGAATATTCGTGTGTTTTTGCATGCGAATGCAGAATCAAGCTGAAAAAGTGCTGGCAAAATTTATGGGCACGCACGCCGATGGAGGTGCAGGGCAGGGCGACATGATACCTATGATACGTGCATGCACCTTGCCATTAGTGCCGCCTGCATTCCGATTGCCAAGCAACCGGAAACGGAAGCGGAAAGAGGAAGCCGAAAGCTGAGGCCCGACGCCATTTTGGAGCAAAGCTCTGCCGCCTGGCAACAAACACGTTCGCAGCAGCATTTGCAGCTCCCTCGGATTGGCCATAAAAACACTAAAAACACCATCGCCCAACGTCAGCATCCTTAAGTGCAGCTCTGCCGGGCTGGGGGCCGGGATGAAAGACATGAATATATATCTAAATGGATTTCCTGGGAGACAACGCTTCTGCGTCGAGCGTTGACATTAATTGCATAAGTGCAATCAATGCCGCAGACGCCAGGAAAAATGTCATAAATGCTTTTAGCATGACAACTTCATGGGGAATTCCCGCTCTCCGAGGAAGATGACAGGCGCGCGACTGCATTTCACAATTCGCAATAGCAATTTGCGCTGTGTCCTCAGCTCCATTTAAACGATATTTCCAATTGGGTTTATCTGAGTTTGAAGATGGCCATTTAAGTTATACGACTCGCTTGTCCAGCAGTCATTTTTGAGGAGTTTCTATTTGTTTTTATGGACGCCTATAAATTAAACACAATTATCGAATGAATTAAGGATGGTTCCTAGTCTATTGTTTCTTAAAGTCTTATTTCTGAGCAATTTATGCAATTTTATTTCCCCGGAAATACACTCTATTCCGTGCCGGAAAACACTTATCAACCCAAATTAATGTTCCGTGGCTTTCAACGCCCCACAGCCCTAATCCAATATTTTCCGCAGTCTCTTTGGCTTAGGTTCAAGTCGAAGGATGTCGCCTGCTCATACTCAGTCACTCGCTGCCTGGTCCTAATTTCCCCATCGCTTGGCTGGCAAAGTTTTACAACGTTGGCCCAATCATAATCGTGGCTGTCACAACCGCAAAACCGAACCCAGAACCCAATTGCTCCTTCAAACGCATTCCCGCAGCGGCTAACACTTGCCTTGTCTTCCTGCAGAGGTTACACGTAGACTAATTAAAATTAAATACCAACAAAGTACATGACACTCAGGGATAGAGATAATTACACTGACAGAACATAACATAAACGTTTAGTTTGTTAACCTGGTTTATAAATAGATTCACTTTTATTTTCCAGATTATTTCTTAAGTTTTTATAACAATGTGTTTTTACTCTTATCACTGATCTTAAAGTGACCATACTTTCTTAACCTCTTTATTCTTAACCTATTTGGGATATTGGGAAATGGAACATAAATGCAAACAGTCTTACTTTATCATAATGCTTATTCTCACTGCTCACTGCTAATACACTAGTACTTAATATACATATCTGCTAACAAATTAATTAATTTAAAAAGGTACATATCGCAAAGAGACTTAATATAATGCCCTGAATGCCTGCTTATGTCCCTTACTATATTGCTTAAATTATTTATTTTCTTAAACGTGCTCTTAGAGTAATTGGTTTTCTTATACAATTCTTTGAGCAAGCTCTTCATCATGTTATTCATATATATTCATATTAAAGATACATATATTTTGTATGTATGTTAATTAATGTCTCCCTTGTTTAAGATATACTATTTTTCTCCGTGCAATCTCGGCATTCTTGCCGATGCTGTTTGGCTTTCCGAACACCAAGCGCCGCCCAGACGTGGAACTTTGTTGGCTTAGTCCTCGCTGTTTGTCATATACCGCTAATACACCCAGGCCGTAGGTTGTGGCTCCCCATTCAATATGGGCCATTTGTGTAGTGGCTGTGTGCGCTGGCAAATGTCAAGGGCCTTCGGATGGCAGCTTGCACTTAATTGCCAAGCGAACAAGAGCTCGAAATTTCAATATCGCCGTAGTCTTCAATGTGTTATTAAGGAAATGCATATTACATTGAGACGAACGGTACTATGCATGCAGATGGCCCTCACAATTAGTGAGCCATGCTGATGCACTTGGCATTCGGTACACGTGCCCCTTAATTGGCATCTAATCCGTCAGACGCATTAAATATGCAAATCCTAAGTGCATAAATCCTGATACAGTCAGATCCTATCAAAATGCAAGCAACACAACACGCAAAGCTTCTCGAATATGCACAAGAGGGGTAACACTAAGTGGTAGGTGCTTCGCAATATTAAATGGTTCATTTACTAGAACCGATAATAAATGTATAAGAAACATTTCAATTGTTACATATTGGCCACACCATAAAGTCCTTAAACTTTCGACTCAGCTGAGCAAAAAACCAACTAATAAATAGGATGAAACGTGTATATGTGGTAGGATGGCAACAAATAAGGCCCACAGTCCCATGCACATTTATATATTTATATGATATATATATTATATTTATATTATTTATTCATATATATATGAAGCCCATAAGATATATGTATATGCGCAATGTATAGAGAAAATTAAGATGCAGGCATCTCCGATTCAGCCATGACCATCTGTCTGCCTGTCTGTAAAGTAAATAGACATAAAATAAATAGCATAAATTTGCCTACATTTTTGTCAACATTTTCTTCAGTCTTCCGCCCTGTTTAATTTAAGCTTTTCATACATTTTAACATAATTAGACAACTTGATTAAGTCAAGTCCCTGCCACAAAGCTTTGGGTACCGAGTATCGCAAAGTCAGTCACACTCGATTATTACTTTCCTACTCCTACTTTAGTTCATGAAAAACAGATGCTAAAAGAACTTAAAAAATGTAAAATTTAAGCATTTTATTGGTGAAATCTTACATTTTTTAAAGTTCTTTTAGCATTAGAGGATTTCTTTTGTAATACCAAGATGATGAGAAGTCCTGCTGCGTGCCGCGGAGATCCTTGTGCAAAATATAGCTCAGGATAACGACTATAGGGACGTCATCTTGGACTTTAACTAAATATATTTTTGTTTGTTCATAGATATATGCGATACAAGTTTAAGGACATGGAAGAGAAGCTGCAAGTTAAGGCCTCTTAACAATTTTTTGAGCGAAGCTGGCACTGCAAATCCATGCAGCCTTGAGAAGAGAGATAACGACAGAAAAATCCCCAACTGACTTACTAATTATACGATTTTCGTTATGAAATCATAATAATCTCTTTATGTTATCTGCATATTTTCTGTAAGTAGAGAATAGAGATATTCTTTAAACTCTTGAAAGAATCCAATTAAGTCAACGACTACGAATCTCCAGAAACTGAGAAGCAAATACGTAAGCATCACATTAAATACTCACTTCACAGAGCCTGTAAGGACTCTGATCCTTCGTACCTTTATGTATACATGGCTACTTGGTCTGCGGAGAGGACCAGGACCAGGGCATGCTTGTAGGTACATGCGACATGCGTCAATATTAAATTAAAGCGATAACAAATTGTAATTACGCAGCATGTGGCGCAGCGCAGAAAACACTTCTCGACCCCAACTGGGAGGGGGGCTAATGGAGTTTCAGCCGGGACCGCAGTGCGGCACATAAATATCCAAATTGACATAAATTAGTGGAGATTGAAAAAATTGCCGTGGAGGGAGGCTAGCCCGGGAATGTGCCACCAGCCAAGTGGTCGCTGTCGGTGACGTTGCCTTTGTCTTTGTCCTGGCTGGCAGCCGTGGCCCCTTGGAGTCCTGTAAAGCTGTCGGGCCGCATTAAATACTCGTATGCTTGCACTTGCACACGTCCTGTTCTCCGTCCTTTGTCCTGCGGCATAAATAAGAAGCCAAATAAGGTCAACAGATAAATTTCAATTTGATTGCTCCGGGCCATGTCAGGTGGCTGCGAAGCACAACCAGTTGCTTCCAAAGCATGGAATACATCGAAGGAAAATAAATTACCAGAGCTTGACCACATGCGCAGGACTGCTTGTTGACTCTCTAGTTACACTCTCTACTCCCTAATATATTATTATGTGGATCATATAGGTACACTTAGAACGCTCCACCAATTCGATTTAAACATTGTTAGATATATGTTGTTTGTTGACCACACTGCTGGAGAGTTACACATATTGACAGTTTTTGCGAACACTTCTCTGATTAGACAAGTAAATTTAAGGCGTGGTTAAGCCTTTGTTATTATGTTATAACAATAACTAAAACGAGTAGTAAACTACAATCGAGCGTTACCGACTGCCCAAGGCATTGTGGGTGACATTAGAAGGCACATGGACATATCTAATTATCTTTGTCTATTATGCTAAAATTTATGAAAAACCTTAGTTAATCAGGGCGGAGGGCAGAAGAAAATGACAAATGTTGACAAATGTAAACAAATAGATGTTTTAATAGCTCCCATATATATTATCAAATTTTGTTCTAAAAATTAGGGTGAAATCGGATAATAAACATAAGAGATATTTAAAATAAAAACATTTACTTTGTATGCTTCTGCAACATCTACATTTGAGTTGGTAGCACCAATGTGTTGCATAACATGTTCCTAGCAACATATGACTTTTCTGCTCAACATATTGCTAGCAATTTTGTTCTTCATTTGTCAACATTTCCTTCCTTTCAGGACGAAATTTAATTTAAGTTTTTCATAAATTTTATCTTGCTTAGACAAAGTACAACAGCCAAGCCCATGTGTATTTTAATTTCACCCACAATGTTTTGGGTGCCGGGTATCTCCCAGTCGGTCACATTCTTCTGTAGCTTTTATACTTGTTTCGACTTAGGCGAGTGTGAGGGGTATTAAAGTAACATAGATTTGCCTGCGTGGTGCATTGCGTAGCGTGCTCGACTCTGAATGTAAAGGTTGCGTGTTCAAGTCCCAGTCGGAACAATTGTGTTCGTTCTTAAATTAAGTACACTTTGTACTTTCTTTGAGCATACAAGTTGTCAAACACGTAAACAAATCCTCTCTATATTATCTTTTATGTTCTCAAAATACATAATTTGAGTTTGAGTACATACTCAAACTGATTAAAAATCATCTCGAAATGAGAACATATGGACTTACCAAATAATTAAGTAAGTATATGGACTTATCATTAAATGGAGTACATTTTTTTTAATTTTGTGAACCTTTCTTAGATCTCTGTGTACTGTGTCTCAGTTTAAAACCAAACTTAAATATTTTGCATATTATTATTTAGTCCGATAAGTCTTCCAGGTCCTGAGGAACTGCATCACATCCCAAAAAAATAAGAAGCCTTTGTGCTCCATATTTAAGTCTTGCTTGCTTTGTGCTACTTGGTTTTTGAATTCACGACTCTCAGCGCCTGGCATGTGTTATGGATTTATGGCTTAGCATTGAAATGGGGCGTGTGCTCAAGAGTTTTGTAAGCTATGCAAATGAGCCTAGGGCCCGGCCTTGGGCTCTGGATCGGGCCTTGAGAAGTCGCTTAAGGCGTATTTAAATTGCAAACAAATATTTGCCCTCTAAGTGTTGTTTTGGCGGGAGTTTGGAGGTGAAAGCGGCTGTGACATGGCCGTCAAAGTGCTGATAACATTTTAACAAGCTCAAAATGTTTTGTAAGCACGAAATGAAATATTTGCCAGCCAAAAGAACTTAAATTGAAAACGGCTTTGTTGAACAAAGTTCAGGGTCCCCGGTCCCCTCAAAAAAGAAAAAAAACTGAAACATCGGCTACAAATCGAATTTCATTTCCGCTCTGCCAATGGCCAAGGTGTTTTCAATTATTTATGGCACTAAGCAAGATTTCTCAAAGTCCTTGGAAAGTTACATGGCGTGGGGCATCCTAGGTGCTACCTAGGAATTTAGCTGGGTTGCCACAATTTAAAGGTGTTTTGGTAATTACAAAAATTACAGCAAGAAATCTTATTATTCTCTACCATTTCTTTGTATTTATATTAAAAATGGCAGTAATCATTAAACCAACTGAAGATAAGAATTCGTTTCTCAAATTCTTTATATAACTTAACGATTATATTCCAAAGATATTTTTTGATTTATGTAATTACCTTAACAAATATATATTTTATCTTGTATCTGAGTATTTGGTATTTCATGATCACTCTCTACATTTATCCTGAGCAGCTTCATGTGAGACTCTATATTTTTTATAAAGGTTTTTATCCACACTAACATATAAATTTTATCATGTATCTGGGTTTTTGGTATTTCATGATCACCCTCTACATGTATCCTGTACAGCTTCATGTGAGACTCTATATTTTTTATAAAGGATTCTATCAACCATGCCTTGTCCATGAAGCAGGGCTCTTTCAAGCGTTCATTATTCGGCCGTCACCGGCGCCTCCCTCCTGTCGGTCAGTTAATGTGAAATCACATTTCCGCTTACTTTCCACCTCAGGTGGAAATTACCAAATAATTTTCCCTCAATACACTAACACACACCGTTGATTAAGCACAGGTGTGTGTGATATTTGTGCGTGCCTGTGTGCATGTGTGTGCTTTGCATTTCGAGTGATTGATTGCAATTTGATGCACACTGATTTTCAGTGGCAAAAAGGTAGAAAACTAGAGCGTTACACAACCGAAATCCAATCCTCATCACTCTGAATTCCAAAATTCAAATCAGAGGTAAATTCAGGGTAAATAGGAACAAATCAAAAAGGAATATTTGAGTATGTAGAGTGTACCTTCAATTTTCCGAATATTAACCTCCATGTGCCATTCGAACATAATTAGAGGTTGGGCCCTGACTTCATCAATATGTTTACTTACATAATAACCGTGTCGTACTCGGAAAGTTATTCATTAAATGGCACAACTGTCTAATGGCAACCCACGTATCCTGTCACTTTACCAAAACTTACACAGGACAACTCATTAGGCGAATTCCACCAAAGGTTCGATGGCATCGAAGCCGAGACCCCATCACCTGGCAATCCAGGAAGACAAAAGAGTTATTTCCTAATTAATATCACAACAATAGAGTGGGCGAGAAGAACATGAACAAAAATAAAATCCTTTTTATCCCTCACCCTTTTGTATTGGCCATTTGTCCTGGCCGTAGGCCCTTCTGGCCATCAGCTTTGTTGTCGCCTGTGGCACGTATTATAAATGCTTTAATTTTGGCGCTTCCAAGTCCTTCAAAAATAATGAATCCAATAAAAATAAGTGTCGAATAAGTCCCAAGTTTCATTATTAGTGGTATTAAGTGTTTGTTTTTTCATAAAACCGAGAATACATCAACTAATTACTTTCGTAATTATATACAATTTCTTTACATTTAACTCAAAATAACAGTTTGAGTTTTTCGTATAATTTTTCCTCTCCATAGACTTTGGTAAAAACACAAGTTTTCAGACTACAACTTTGCTTTTTTGCAGTTGAAAGGGCAATAAAAATGCATAACCAACTTAGTAAAGCATTCTCAAAAAGTAGAGCGGAAAGTAAAGAAAAAAGGAGAGCCCAACAGGACCTAAACAAAGGAAAAACAAAAAGCTGATGCAGCAGAATAATACGCTGGACAGGACATTACCGACAGGATGCTGAAAGTTTTGCATAGAGCATCACAAATACATGGAAAATTTATTGAGAGAAATTTCCCTCTGACTCCAGCTTGTCCCTCAACTTCGCATGGAATTTGAGTTTTATGGCAACGCATTAGGACCCAGATGAAGCCCAAAAAAAGGCAACAATCGGACAATGAAACTCACATTTAAAAACAGCTCCTTGGCTCAGTCCAGGCGCCGAGGCTATTGTTTCTACGGACCATGAAGCGAACACAACAGAGTCTCGAAAGTCCTTCACTCGGTTTTTGCTCCTGCCACTCAGAAGCATAACAAGGTACTAGATTATCAGCATTCCCCAAGTTTAACCAGCCGTAGCCTTGTTTTTAGTTCGGTCTTGGTGTGCTTGGAGTACCCAAATTAAATAGAAACATAAAATAGAAAAGCTAATAAATTTTAAAGAATAATTTTAAAAGTAAGCCTTGTTCAAAATTATTATTCTTTATTTAATCTTTAGACTTAGTTTCTTTTCTATTTCATACTTGCTTCTATTTTGGCCTATAATATATTCTTTAATCCATTCTAGCAGAACCCTTTGTTTTTACAATAACAATCCTCCGGCTACAGCACTCGGCTCGTATAAACACCGCACTCCGAGCAAACACCATAAATAAGAAGGCTCTATAAAAACGGTCGCTGGAAAAGATAAAAGCATCTGAAAAAATATATATTAATTAATGTAATAGCAGACAATCAAGCGGGCAGTTATTAATGTGCATTAAACTGTGCGCGGCAAATGAAAATAATAAATAATAAATAATAAATTTGTCAGGCGCTTTTTTAACAACTTTGTTTACTGCGCAAACTAATTAATTAGCTAGCGTCATGCTGCTTAAAGTGTGTTTTAAATTTTGGGTATGCACCCAACCAGGAAGTATCCAACTGGCTTAAAGCTGCCGAGATAACCAGGTCAAAGAGTGTGAAGGAGTCGTCTCAGGGAATCATTCCGGCCTGTTCGGGCTGAACTCTTTTCACATAAATCACGGCCGGGAATCTGCGCCAGAGGGGATAACGCCACCGGATACCCGCCACAAGAAATGTCAAATTAATTTAGCAGGCCTCTAACTTTACCTCTGCCACTCGAGCCCTTCGTTTTTGCCTTTTTCAATCAAGGTAGACGCCCTGGAATCATTTTGCATTTCTTGTCACGTTTTATGAATTTGCTGCGCCACACAAACGCCATTCCATCCTTGGAGAAAGTGGCTGGAACCGAGCAAACACACTGTTTGCACTCAGAAAACATTTAAGTAACATTAAGTGTATTAAGTGTATTTATTTCAGTTTTTCTAAATTTAAAAATAAATAATCAAGTTTGTTTTGGGACACAGGAAATAGGACAATCACTGGATTATATTATTATCTATATATAATATAATATTAAATTAAATACCCACTTTATTAAAAGTCTTGTCAGTTACTTGTTCAGTGTACACAAGATCCAGCTGACTGGCGAAAATGTCCTCGGCATTCGGCATAGATATCGCGCCGTCGGGCTTAAATGGCTTTTGCAGGGGCCCGGGGATTCGGGCCCTAAGACAGCGGATGCCAAGGGTCTCCTCTTGGCTCGGGTGGCGGAAGCGTGGCGACAAACACGCATAAATTACTCAATTAGTAGGCGGGATGCGAAGCGATGCGAGGCGGCCTAACAAGACAGCCGGAAGTGGTGCGCCTTGCTCCCCACTTGACTCCTCTCCTCTCGACTGCTCGACTGCTCGACTCGTATTGAGTAATCAAATGACGGCATATTAAACACGCGTTCCTCGCCTTGAACATGAACCCATAAATCAGAGCCTTCTGATTCTCCGGCTGAGAATGCCATGGATTTCTAATTAAAATGACCGGACCAGCTCAGAGTCAGATTGGAATCTCACGGAGAAATCGGTAGAAAAATATTTAGTGTGGAGGTTACCATAAAGGCATTCCTACAGGAATCCTGCCAAGTTAAAGTGGTTACCTAAAAAAATTATAGGGAAAATTGAAATAATAATAATAATAAAGACTTTATATCGCTCTATCCAGATAAAGTAAAAAGTGTCTATGGTCTATGGTATAGGCAAATAAATGCCTTTTAGATATACATTTAACTTTCTCTAAGTTAGTTTTAATGGGCTTTAAGTCCCAGAAATATATATGTGTTATAGAATTGCTGAATCTGAATCGGAGAAATCGGCAGAAAAATATTTACTGTGGAGGTTACCATAAAGGCATCCCTACAGGAATCCTGCCAAGTTAAAGTGGTTACCTAAAAAAACTATAGAGAAAATTTAAATAATAAAACTAAAGACATATATCGCTCTTTCAGGATAAAATGGAAAGTGTATATGACCTATGTAATAGATATATATAGGCAAATAAATTCCATTCAGATTTTAATTTAATTTTTCTTTAAGTTGGTTTTAAGGGGTTATAAGTCCCAGAAAAAAATATGTGTTATAGAATTACTGAATCTGAATCGGAGAAATCGGTAGAAAAATATTTAGTATGGAGGTTACCATAAAAGCATTCCTACAGGAATCCTGCCAAGTTAAAGTGGTTACCTAAAAAAATTATTGAGAAAATCGAAATAATAAAACTAAGGACTTATATCGCTCTTTCCGGATAAAATGAAAATTATCTATGGTCAAGTATAGGCAAATAAATTCCATTCAGATGTATATCTAAGTTGGAGCTTTAAGTCCTAGAAATAAATATGTGTTATAGCATTGTCTGGGATCTGGAATCTAGGATATATTTTATATATATATTTAGTTTTATAAATATATATATATATATATATAAATATATATTATAGTTTAACTAAAATCTGTTCCTGAAAATAACTTTTTGGTATATATAAGAGACATTTAAAGCATGTTTCGATTAAATACACATCTTGTAAAATGGAATCAACAAAGTTTCAAGATTTCATTACTCCCAAGCGCCTCTTCAGACCCTTTATCCCTTCTACACCTGCCTTCTTCACCTACCCTTCAGTGTTCGTGCTGTTGTTGATAATTACCAACATAATTTGTTTGCTTGTGGCCTTTGTCACATCCCAGTGACCGTGTTGACGTGTCCGAATTGCGATAATGTGGCTATTTGCTTTGTTGCCATCGTCCTCGGCCGTCTATCGTTTCAGCAAGCAATTACAAAGTGCGCTCAGTTATTATTAGAAACGTCGACGCAATTTGCCCAGCACTCTGCCAAGGGACTAGCCCACACAACTGCTGATGGCTATCAGCTTACGGGGACTTATTAACTTGATGAATTGTGATGAAAGTGAACAATACCTGCTGGGTAAACACGGTTGAGGTGTTCCTGAGAGATACAAATACAGCTCACCGTTTGCTTCAATTATTCAGGCTCAAGTAATGCATTAATTACAGGAAGTCTTAAGTATGTGTAATGTTTGCCAAGAAAATTAAATAACATTTATCGTTATTTTGACTTTAGCTCAATATAAATCCTAGCAAGAAAATGTAGTTCTAATAACAATTAATTACAGCTAACTTACACAGATATTTAGTTCATTTTCCAATATTCTAGTTAGGCCCTTCGGCAATTTATTGCTAATCTTTCGTGGTGTTTACACGATTCAGGATACATCTCTATGAAACTTCACTTCACAAAATGGATTCCGCATGAACACCGAGTTCCTTGAAGCATAAGGAACTCCCATAACTTTGTCATATGTTCACCCAGGGAATGTGTAATTAATTGCAATGGTATGTGGAGAGTGTGTGGGGGTGGCATCTCCGAAATCAAGGTCACTTCAGCTGCCATTAATCAAAGCATAAAAAAACAAAGTGGCAACAGGCAAATGGACCCCAAAGGAAGTCCATCCCAGGTCCGGAACCCGATCCAGACCCAGATCCAGTCCCGTCCCCTCCCCCGGGGATGTCAAAGGTGCCCACAGCAAAGAGATTGGAGTGAAAGGCCCGCCTCAAGGCACGTCACTCGCAAGACGGGGGGGCTCGCTGTGCGGAGTGTACCGTGGCGCACAACAGTGCGTATGATTGATGTTGTTCAATGCGCTTCTGACAGCACCATTATCTGAGGTGTGTGCGCAGGATACATGTGGCTGCTGGAGTGTGTGCGCCACTCGCACGTGACAAACAACATCAACAGCAACAACAGGGCAGTAAAGAGAAAGTGTTGCAAACGTGGCTACTTTCTGGACAATTCCAGTCAGAGCTGTATTTCACCTAGAGGATATAGTTATCAAAAAATTACTGGTTATACGATTTTCTTGACAAGAGGAAACTCCCGTAGCCCATTTATTATTGAATTAATTATAACTATTAGTCCAATTGAGCAAGCTAATTTATTTTCAATAACTAGTGTATAGTTGCCAGCACTGATTAGCAATTATGGCGAGTCCGGAAGAAGGTTGTGCTGGGGAAAAAAAGCGAAGAAACTTCTGCTCCGAACCCGTTTCGCCTTATTCCTGACGGCCATCTGGGTCCTTGTTTCAATTCCCCCTGACTTTGACAGGCGTCCGACAAAAGTTGAGCGCCCAAAGCAAAAAAGGAGCCAACAATGGGGGAACTGAAAAGGGGAAAGGGAGGGGAAAGCCAAGAGTGCAGGTCGCCATGCACCTCGGCTGCCAAGTTGGCTTAATTAAGCTGCCAGGCTGCTATTTAAAGTCAGCTCGAAAATGTAATGCCCTTTCAACGTTTCAGGACATGAATTTAATTAAATGTTTTTGTTTTTAGAACACAACATCAAACAAACATAATATTACAATAGATTTTAAGTAGCTTCATAGACGAGTTATTCCCACAATCAGCTTAAAATAGCCACGTTATGGTCATGTACTTCCACAAAGATACAATATATCCATGGCAAAGCAGTCAGTGGCCTTACCCAATCCCATTTCCGCTCCAGTGTTTATTTATTTATACACACCAGCTCGTATAATTACCAAACGACATAAAAGGACCTCAGCTCCAGCCACTTTTTGCGGAATGAAATAATCAAGAATTAATCATGTCTGGGACAGTGGGAAATTAATTATCTTTTTGCCATTATTATGCAACTATGTGTGAGGCTGACATAAGACGCCGCCCAGCTGCTGGCTCCGGCGGCAGTGGGTTAAACTGATAGGGATAAATTGGAAGTGGAGGTGGAGGTGGGCCTGAAATCAGCGCCAGGTCGGCGGGCTCATCTGCAACAATCCCATTTTAATCAGACAAAGTCCGCGATAATTGCCGCCAGGCAGCACGTGCTGGCAGCCCGCAAATATAATTGAACCTATCGATGGCAAGGACCTTCCCTGAACCGAGCTGGAGTGTCCTCCACACGGTAATGCCATGCAAATTGAAGAGCTCGCTTTGTTCGCCCTGCGAACCGAACTTTCACAAAGCCCCGACCGTTTCCACTTCATTACAAACAGCGTTCGATGGCAACAATTATTATGTATGGGTAAATAATAGTAGGGCTTACCATTGTTTCTGTCGCTGGTTGTTTTAAGCTGGTGCGCGTGCAGCTCCATAAAAACAATTAGGGCTAACCAGTTTGAATAAAGTGCTTCCAAGGCCAAGGATATAAAAACTGTAAGCCATTTGGTTGCATATTCATGTATTGAACGTTGCAGCTTAAAATTGATTAAAAATATTCAACTTATATAAGACTGAATTCATTTGTAGTTTAATATAAATACTTGTCCACCTTCAACATTGGGTGCATGCTTCTTTAAAACAAGTAATTTTATCAAAGTATCATATATGCTTTGTCTAAGTCAGAGGTCCCATATGTGCTTGCTAAATCCATTAATACATTTGTTTTAATAATATTTTCTATCTAATCTAAGATAAACTTTAACATAATATATATATTCAACAATTATGCTATGCAAAATAGTACACACTGTTCACGAAATTTCACATTTCACATTTAAATATAGAAGAGAACAACAGCCATAAAAATATCCTTGTCTCGACTAGTTTTTTGGTTTATCAAATCACTGATGAATAATTCAAAAGACCAGTTCCTTAAAAATTTACATACTGAAGAAAATTCCCTAACTAAATCTAGAGTAGGTGAATGAGGCTATGTAAGGTCGGCAATGAACTCTCTGGGGAGCTACTTAGTTAGCCATTAATAATTGCCTGCTACTAGCCCTTGCTAAGTACTTTGTTTTGATTTGCAAAAACACCTGTCTAATATATATATATATGCATATGTAGGTCATAGACTTATAAAAAAATTAACCAAAATTTTCTTCAATTAGGTAAATATATAGGGCACCAGAAATTAAATTTTGAAAGATATTACTAATGCGGTCTTAATATAATCAAGAAATATATTATATATTCTTGAACATATATTATCTTGAACAAATGTTGACAAACTGATAATTTCTTCTTTTTTCCTAAGCACATTGTTGAAAGTAATTTATTTGAATTTCTCTGAAAAGTCTAAGAATTTGCGTCTCAGCTGCACTTACTATTAAGTGCCCTTGATAAAGTAATTCCGTTTGTCAGCTGCAGCTCTGAATTATTGAATCAGAGCCGAAAAAGCCACAATGATTGCGGTTTCAGAGAGGTTTCCCTAGAAGAGAAGTGCAGAATAAATTGGAGACGTGGAAATATCCACTTTAAGCCGAGAGCTGATCAAAGCAACAAGTTGCAAGGCCTCGGGCAGCCTGCCACTTGAGAGAGCGATTTCCCTGGAAAAGCCAGAAAGGAGGAAAAATAAATCCGAGTGGGCGGCCAGAATAAAATTCCGTCTTGGTCCAGTTTATGGCCCTTGGCCAAGAGCTGATCAAACAAATCCTTTGCACTTGTTAAGGCTCAGCAAAGGCAGACAATTAGAGAACATATTTTCCCTACACCGAAACGAAACTAAGTTGAGTTTGCAGCAGTCTGATATAATTGCTTTAAATTGTCTGCATTGTTTAATGAACCACAGCCATCTCTCTGTGAGTTTTCATGCAAATGCCACGTGCAACAGGTTTTCTGATAAAGAAAATCTCTTAAGATTCTTTGCACTTGGGGGTCCCCTCGAAAAAGAGTCAAAACTAACGCATGCGCCCCTGGAATCACTCAAAATGTTGAGAAGTACTCTGTTAATGAGTTGGATTTTTGATGCAATGTGTTTGGGCCTCGAGATATTTGTTTCCGCCCCTTTAAAGAACCCAAATGAAGTCAAAATATTGGCCAAATGTGGGTATGCCTCAGCTAGAAGGGGCCAGGCCCTGGACTCTTCTTTAGATTTTGATTTCTCCTGTATTTCCGCTAGAAATTAAATTAAATGTGGCTTGTAATATGATTGCCAATGAACCCAACAATCGGATGCGGCTGCCAAACTGCAGGAAGCGGGCTATAAAAGCTCACCAGACGATGGCTGCTCCCCTTCAGTTTGATGCCGTTGGCGTCCAGGAAACGGAAGCATTAGCCGGAGACCTCCCTCTCCGGATCAGTTGGACTCCTCTTTGACTTCTATACGAGTATTTGCCATTGTCAGGACAAAGAAAAGTGTTGCGAATTGTGAGGTGGCTTGACCAAGGGAGATGACTCCTTGCCCGAGTGGCTCCGCTCTGGTTATAGTAAGTGCCTTGTCCTAGGTTCTCATTCAATGGGTTTTGATTATACAGTGGCAAAAAGACTATCCTAGATCTCTCCTAAATCTCTCCAAAAATTAGACTATCCTTTTATGTGTCTCTTTTTAAGATCTTAAATAATATTATCTATTTTTCAATGTAAAAAGAAGTTGGTATAAAGTTAAACTAGGATAATAGGAATAATAATAATTGAACCAGAACTTTTCCTTCTGTGTACTTATTTGAAACTGCTGCTTTCTTGGCGGGGTTTAACTTTTGTTGCCGCCATTGTGCATTGTTCTGTTTGCTTTCAGCTCACGTGTCCTGCCCCTCGCATCCTTAAGGATACGCCCGAGTGCGAGTGTCAAGCGACGTCTCGACGACGACGACATTGCCAGCTCAAGCACCCGCAAGGCGCGCAATAAACGGCGTGCATTTCCTCGGAGATGCACTGCCAAGTCATTAATATAAGTTCGAGCACTTGCCAAGTCAGTCATTTGAAACACCACCTTTTAGTACATACAATATTAATGCGAAGACTTTGCCAAATCGCATCGCAACTTAATTCCCTTGTCATCTACAAGTGCACAATGCCATAGATTCTAAGATCCCTTTGCGAGCTAAATAATTGGGCAATTACAAGGATTTCAAGCGATAACCTCTTGTAACTTATTGAAGTAAAATAAAAGAAAATTAATTTGTAGTATATTAAGGTGAAATATACAATTTTGGAGTAAGTTTACTAGGACTAAAACATATAATTTATATAATATAGGGCAAGCGTGTCATGGTTTCGTATAATATCATTTTTATATACCTCTAATTTATAGCTGTAGCATTTAAGAATAGCTATGGACCGTCGAATATTTTTAGAGACAAGTGCTAATAGAACTGATAAGGATTAGAAAAAAATTTTTGTTTTTCTTCCTTTTTCTTTTTATATTTAAACATGATATGATATGATAATATATTTATATTTTAATGTATTTATATTCAAATATTTATATATTTAAATATATGAATGATTCCCGTGCGTGATTTTAACACCTGCCCATCTCTACTGCACTTCTGAATCCATCTCTTTCCTTGGTCTCACCTTTTCCTCCCTAATTTGGAGTTGAAGCGGATACCGAGGTTGCCAGCCCCAAGTACTTCCTTCCCTCACAGTTAATTGCAAGACAAATTACTTCTGTACAAGTGGCTGGAGCCTTTCATATTTTTATAATTGCGTATTGCCATGAGAGCCATCATGGGGAATTCTAGGAATTATTTGAGGAAAGCAAAGCGGTGATGGCATACCCGTATGTTAGGGTTAAAGTTTGCCCTGCGGCACAAAGGATTTAATCCTCTTACAAATGCAATCCTTCTGCATGCCGTTTTTGCCCAAAATTCAAGGCATGACCACAAATTTACTGCCATAGAAATGTGACAGAAAAGGATCAAAATGAACATGAATATGAAGGGTTGAATTTGTTATATACACACATATATTTATGCATCTGGAACACATCTGTGCTTCACATAGAATGCTAGTCCCTTAATAAGGGATAAATGTTTTAATTGATTATAAGCAGTTCAATTATTTATAAAAATATTTCATTTAAAGCAGGTGTCAAGTTATAAATGTATAATATATTAACTTTAATTTAATACAACTCCTTAACAGCAAGGCAAAACAAGTAAGAAGTTATAGGTATTATATCTTTAAGATGTCCAATCTCATACAGCTTGAACTGCATTCAAACTGGAAGTCAACCGCTTGGTGAGACAAGTAAAACGATGGCGTCACATAAAAGTGCTCATAAAATTATTACAAAACATATTCAGTACACAACAAAAGAATCAGAAGTCAACGGTCCATAAAAATAAACTCGCATAAAATGAGATCGCAAGGGCTCCCAGCCATATGAAGCATCAATATACGGAAAGCAATAAACTGGAATGGCCACTGGCGGGTTAAGGGGGCCGCTTGGCGGAGGGGGCGTGGCTGAGTGCTGCAATAATGCTGCACTTGCCAGGAGCTAGGGGCGCCATCATGGAGTTCCGCATAAAAACTACAGACATCGGTGAAATCCCTTACCAGTCTTATTAAACAAATACAGAATTAATAGATATGATAAAGAATTCAATAACGTGTTAACCCTTTATAGATAGATTCACTTTTATTTTCCAGATTAATTCTTAAGTTTTTATAACAATGTGTTTTCAATCCTTTCACTGATCTTAAAGTGACCATACTTTCTTAACCTATTTGATCGTTTTACATATTATTGGGATATTGGGAAATGGAACATAAATGCAAACAGTCTCACTTTACCAAAATGCTTATTCTCACTACTAATACACTAGTACTTAATATACATATCTGCTAACAAACGGATAGTTTTGATAACATGATAATACCACAAATATAAAATAGTAATCCTCTCCTGAGACTTCCCATTTTTAACAATAATTCTAAATATCCATTGTTCGCTGTGTGCAATTGAGACCCGTGAACATCAACCACGTCAGCGGGACTACTGCAAGCTCCCTTTATGGACTTTGGGACTGACAGCCAGTCAGTCCATCAGTCATAGGGTAGTCGGGCCAGGAGGTGCCACCTGCTCCGCACGAAATTCCGGTTGCACCGAGCGGAAATTGCATTTTCACGGTTGCCTACCAACACCACGCCCATGTTCCCGGTCAGGCTCCGGGGCTCCCTTTGACTCTGGGGGTGGCGTTCGAACACAGTCCACGGCCCATCGCCTCTACTCATAAGCTTAAAATATACACGCAGCCTGAACAAACATGGCGATATCAAAAAGCTTCAAAAGAGGCGTTTTGTGGGAACTAAACCCGAACTGAGTCAGCATGCCTACGGGCACTGATTGGCCTAATCACCTGGTCAGGAGGACGTGATACGAAAGCTAAACCACAAACTACCTCGTTGGGAAACTATTACACCTACATCTTCCACAGGTGATGATTACCCATCAATAAGAAGGGGGAAATATATATCAATTATAACAATAAAAAAAACAATTTCAAATACAAAGAAACCAAGACAAATAGAACGTAATGCTGGCTTCATTATAAATATATTTTTATTTATTTACTTATTATTTACTTACTATTTATTTAGTTATATACTTAACTCTTTTTTAGATATTTTATTTTGTCAAGATCCACATTCATTATTACAACCCATTTGAGGTACACTCATTGCCAGGACACGAACTCGACCATCTAAATCGAAGAGAAATGCAAATAGGCCAAGGGAGAAAGTCCAAACAAACTGTAAAAGCTGGTAGAGTGACAGGATATCTATTTTAAAACTGTGAGCAAACAGGGCCCCGCCCAGCCAACAACGAGGACAAGTCCCGAACTCGGATGCCCCAAAGATTAATCGACGGGAATTCAAGTGGTCCGGGGCAGGGGATATCAAATAATTTGCGGCGAACTGAACAAACAGACCAGACCAGACAGACCGCCGGCTAAGATAATGCAAGTGGGGCGAGAGCGCACAAAAACTTGCTCCGAAAAAGTTTCCTCAAAAACCCCCCAACTAGTCGGGACCAGGGGGCACTGGGCGGAGGCAATAAAACAAATCATAGCATACATCAAAGCGCAAACGAAGCGTGTGACGACAACGAGGGAGAGGGAGGGCGGGGGAGGGGGAAGGCGCTAGGCGGACCAACCGTCAACAGCTGTCGGCTTGTTTGATGGCCAAAGTTTGGCAACAAGTTCAATTACTTTTCACCTGCCCCAGAAAAACAAACACTTCGCAATTTGACTAAGACCTGACACGTGGTTTCCTTTCTTCGATGAATCCTTCAGCAGTAGGTCTGGAAACAAGTTCTTTGTTATTTTTCTACACAGAAAGAAGGGGAAGGGAGCGGACTCTTTCACTATTTTACTATTAGAGGGAGTGTACTTCTTACTAAAGACACACGATAAGGCTTAAGAAAAGCCACAAATTAAGTCGGTTGTTTTTTCCAAATATATATATATATAACTATCTAAGCTAAAACTACTTATATAAATACCTAAATATTCCTCGTAGTCGCATCTAAATTATTTAAAGTTAACCAATAAGAAGGCTTAAGAAAAGCCACACATTAATTAGGTTGTTTTTGCCAAATATACTTTTCAAGATGCTTTAAATCTAGAATTATAACTACCTTATAAATCTACCTAAGCTTAAACTACTTATATAACTAACTAAATATTATTTTTGTTTACATCTGAATCACTTAAACTTAACCAATTGTTAAATTGTAATGGAAAATATATATATACACATTATTTAGGTTTTTTTTTACCAAATAAACTTTTCAAGAATCTTTAAGTTAAGAATTATAACTAAGTAGTTATAAAGTATAAAACTACCTAAACCTAAACTACTTATATAACTATCTAAATATTCCCCTCAGAATTATTTAAAGTTAACCAATTGTTAAATTGTTATAGAAAACTAGTTTCTTTAACTCCACGACTCAACCTATTTTTAGAAGCCACCCCTAGTTTATTTGCATTCTATCCCATTTAAATTAATTTAGCCTTTCACATCTCACTCTTCCTCGCCCTCGCCCCAACTGTTCATCCCGTAAGCCGATGCTGTAATTTACCTGCAAGCTCTGTGTAAACAGAATTTAACATATTTGCTAATGGTCCGACAGGTAGAAGGGAGGCAGCCTTCGAGGCCAGAACCTGAAGAATCGATTTGCGTGGAAAATCGAGACAACTGCAGGAACCTGCCTAATCCACCGCCAATATCCCGGTGACATTGGGTAAATTGCTCGGCGAAACATTTTTGGTAAATTAAGGCCATGGAATCCGGCAATAATAGCATTTGGAGGCACTGCCAAGGACGCGCGAGGGCAGAAAAGGAAATTGAATTGCATTCCAAATGCATTTGTCGCATTTGCAGATGTCGCCGGCAGCTTAAACTCCGTGTAACAGCTAGTTTATGGATTTTGCGGGGATTCATGACAGCTTAAAGGGGAAAATGGCAAAATATACAACAGTATCCTATATATTCAAGCTAGGAGGAATCGATATTTCTTCCATTAGCGACTAAAATTTAGGTGAAGTTGGTACCAAATAATTCCAAGATTTTAATGACCTTATTTTATAATTTTTATTTCCGCACAATCAATAAAATAAGAATGGTGAATTGTTAATGAAAGTTTAGATCCGATTTATTTTATCTAAATGTGTTTCATATCTCTTAATAAACTGTTCTGTTAGGTAACCGCAAAAAAATATAAATATATCTATTATTCTTCTGTAGGAGTTACTAAACTAGCACTTTTAAGAGCCATTTTATTTGGACCATTACCTTAAATATAGCTCCATAAATATAACTGCATCATCACCTGAAATATAGCTGCATAAGCAGGTAAAACTTAATCGCCTCGCTCGACGGTAATGGCCTGGTGCAAGAAAGACTCGCCGACGGGCCAAGAGCTAACCAAGTCAACACAAACAATCAAGTTAACGGGCGAAGATGTTACTGGAGATGCAAGATGCCAGATACACGCAGAAATATTTATGTTAGATTCTATAAAAATTAAAGAGAATAACTATATATTAAAAGCCCTTTAATTTTCCATTTCGTACTTACTACTTTATAGTTAACGTTATATAAATTGTAATGCGGTTGCTAAATAGAGTATAATGTATAGTGTATATAATCTCAGCAAAGATAACTAAACAAAACAAATTTTTAATTTTATCAATTTCCAAGAGTTTTAGTTAAAGCTAGCTTAGCTTCTGTTACTATGCAGAAACTACGTAATAAGCAGATGGAATAATTAGCACAAATTAGAACAAAAAATCCTTTTCCTTTGGCTCTGATGATTTTAAATAGTTTTGTTACTCTCTATGGAACTATATTGCAGTAGGATGCAGAAAGGTTTTGCTAAAAAATATTGTTTTTTTCCGCTGTAAGTTTGCGCCGCTGTGTTTATACAGAGAAGTGAGAGTGGGCGATGGATGTGGGCGGTACTGCATCCGGATGCTATCCGCTTTGCATATTAAAAACTAGCGCCGCACTCTTGCGGCTGGGCTGCGGCCCAAGGGACTTGCTCCGATAATCCCCAGCTATTCTATGTAAATTGGGTTTTCTGTGTCGATGCAACAATGAGCCGGAGGATCCAGAACTGAGGGCGTGGCCTAATGTGCGGCCGTTGGTGCTGCAAGTCTGGTTTAGGCGCATATAAAACACCACTAAATCCAATCAGGCAGGACTAGAGCCAGCCCGCAGGCAATCAAGTGGCAAACTGCTTTGTGGAGGTTCATTAAATTTTTAATGTGGTTAAGGTCTTTTTCGCACCGAGCTCTACGCAGGAAGTCGATTCAAAACAATTGAGCTGGCACAAATTGAACTGCAAAATGCCATAAAATTTAAGTTGCTATATGATGTTCTTTTATATAAAATAAGTCTTGAATAAGGGTGTATTCTAGCTCAAATAATATTTAAATATAAATATGACGGAATATAAAATATCTTTATAAAATCTGAAATATTTAGAGGCCTATTTTAACGACCGAACTCTGGCGGACTCTGTTAGGGTAGCTAACAAAAGTTTAGGATAGATTTTCAGATAACCAACCACGAGCATATGCACGTCTTTAGATGTACTCATCGATATCCTCTGGGCCCCTGGGTTTGGGGAGGATAAACGAATTTGGAGTGAAGCTGCTCCTGTGGCGGTTATGGAATGTCTGGCCCGGCTTCCGCTTACAGAGAACGGAAACAAAAGCTAGGAGCGCAACCGGCGAAATGAAGTTACAAGTTTCAAGCGAGTGTGAGAGTGCGCCTGCCTCTCCTCCACTGGATGAATGCGATGCCAGTGGGAGATGGATTGGGAGGTGGAACCACCGGAAGCACATATATATATCAGTGATGCCAAGAGCCTATTTTAAAAAGTGAAACAAAGTATTGCCAGAAAGAAATACTGGATCAAAACAATTCTGGCTTTATTTTTAACAATAAGTAAGCTAAATTAACAACTACAATTAGGATCAAAATGCGCTGAAAACCTTACATCTATCTGATACATTTGAAGGAATCCTTTTCTACTTGTAGCTTAAAAACTGTAAGATATTTCTTAATAAATATATACAAATAAATAATAACAACAATAATAAGCTAAATTAACTTTGTTACAATTCCTATCAAAATGCGCTGAAGTCTTACAACCATCTGATACATTTGAAGGATTCCTTTTCTACTTGTAGCTCAAAAACTGTAAGATATTCCTTGAAAGATATATACAAATGAAGATTATATCTAGATAATTATGAACTATTATTAGATTATGATTTATTATCTTAATTTAGTATTTCTCATACTATTTATTCGATAAAATATGTTTACATTTTCACAACCTAGTCGTTTGAAAACTGACAAATTTGATCGGAAGTAAGCAAAAACTGGCAGCACTGAAACAGATGCTCCCGTGTCTGTCCCCGGCAATGAATTTGCGTTTCCGCCTCGCTGCTTTCGCCATCATGGTTAACCGCATCATTGATTTAAGGGCGCGCCATGCGTGATGTGGGGTGATGTATGCCGCTCCTTCGTCCTTTGACGCGCGCGACACAATTAAAAATGTGCAGCCCAATTCATTTGATTGCCACGAAGGAAGAGTCGAGATAACCATCTTCCGCTGGCTGTAAGAGTGATATCTTCATGAATCAATATTTTACATATAATTTGGCTCTGTGCAATAAAAATATTTGTAAAGCGGACATCGTGTTCCTTTTGAAAGCAAATAGTCCTTAAGTCCTGCAGCATCTAACGTGTCCAACCAATTAGTAAACAAAACGCTTTCAAACAAGAAGATATAATTCTTCCTGAGCACTATTAAGCTACATTTTGTATAAGCGGACACTATCTATATTTAAATAATAATTATTTGATGCTTAAAAATAATTATCTGATGTACCTAACTGTCAATTCTTTCAGTTGCAGTTTAGAAAATGTGCACCCCCTTTATTCTAATATCAACTACTTACCAAATTGCCTCTTGTCTGCTTTCATTCTTTCATCTGCCATTTTATAACATTGCCCGATATTATAATATTAGTAAAAAGTTTACAACGCATTGAAGGAGACCCTATGATATATACTCCTAATCAGCATCTACAGCTGAACCGATCTAATCGTGCCCGATTCAATCAAATCAATCTAGTCGCTCAGTTAAATAGCTATTGGGATGAAACCTATTTATATATGTATGTATATATTATTTATAATACTATAATATATTTATAATATTATATAATAGATATATATTATTTATTATACTTTAATTATATGGTATATACATATGTACGAACGTGCCGGTTCGAACCTCTTATAATTGTCATATAACCAAATCGGAAAATTATAAGATAAATTTAAAACCTTATTGTTTTCCCGCATATTACCATCAATTCAGAGATATATTTTATATATTTTTTATATGATTTTAGAAATATGATTAAGGGATTAGATACTCTTGGTAATGGGAATTTTGAATTTTTTCTGCTGGTCTATAGCTACATCAAAAGTGGAATCTAATTATCGTTCTTTAATCCTAAATTATTAAAAAATTAGATAATAAATTCCAAAAGTGTGGAGTTATTTCAAATAAGAATCTTGTTATCTTGAAGTGAACACATCGATGTTAAAAAATAAAAACCCATATCGCTTTTTTTAAAATATATATTGATCGCTTTACTTCAAAAAGTTGTGTTCCTGTTTGGACAAAAGTCCCCCACATTTTTACATCGAAATGAATAACATGCTTCTTTTCAGAGTAAGAAGGTGCTCTATTTGAATTACTTTACCTTCTCTAAGCTTTCAAATTCATTGAAACAAATTAAATAAGATTCATTGCCGCCTTAAATCATGCATTGTCTGGCAACGCCAAAGAGAAAGATTCAAGTGTAACCAGCTGCCGCGGAGGCAAAAATATGCTCATGGATGGTATCGAAAGTAAGATCGATATTTTACATTCCCTAAATATTGTCGACAGGAAGATTTATTTCTTACTTCAAACGATTACAATCTTGATCACCTCATGTTATTTGATTACGTTCTTGTTCAGATTTATGTATTATACCTTTTCCAAGTTAAAAACCTTTCCAATTTCTCAACCTTCTTTAAGCTCTATTTTTATTGATGTTTTTGCAGTCTGGCAACGCCATTTCATAAGCCTTGATGAGCTCGTCACCGAGTCTTCCCATAATGTTTTCAGGAGCTTCGTGCCCATCCATATCGAGGGTTTTCAGCGACTACTTGCAGCAAATGAAGAAAGAGTTCGAATTTCCTCGGAGAGTCTAGCAGTGCCATTGTCATGAGCTTTTCATAAGCGATTTCTTATCGATTTTAGTGTAACCAGCTGCCGTGATGAGGAAAATCCGCTCGCCGATGTAAAAAAATAAAAAATCGAAGTGTTTTTTTCTTTAAACAAACGATGGCCCAACAAGAACTTGCATAAAGAACAACTGCATTTATAATGGATTACGTTCATTCTGTTTGGAACTATTTTGCCTCGATCTGCAATTGTTGGCAATGCACCGAAGACACGGGTGCTCAGGTATGTAACTGGTCTGAGTTGGACGGATAGATGATAAAGCCTATATTGCGCATTTCGCCCGCAGCCCAACGAGCCGAACGAGAGGACACACCTTCTGGTCGATCCAGTAAACCACAGCCCTGCACTCAGAAGAAGCAATTCCGATGGCCTTAGCAACGATTACGCCCACTCGCTTCCAAAGAAGGATGACCAGAACGCGCTCTCCAGGCTGGTGCAGAATACGGCTATGTACGTACTCCTATCGGCCTATGTTAATGTACCTTCCCATGGAATTGTCTGTTTCTTAATCAAAGAGCTATTAGCCTTGCGATACAAGAACTGGATCTCAGTTAAACATCTAAAGCACTGACTGACTATTTATGCTTATAAAGTTACATTTTGTGAACTGAATTAGCTAAAATTTTGGTTCACATATGTATATCATTAAATCAACAGGTGTGTAGGTGTTTTCCCATTTTAACAACAAGACCTCTGTGTCCGACTATCTTGAAAAGAAATTGCATATTATGCTTTAATGATATATGTGATTAAAGTAAAAAGTTAAAATCTAGTAAAACTGATAATTGGAAGATTAAACTGCAGTGAAGTGAAAAAATTGTGTTCAATAGACAGTGCTATCTCATCTACTAAAACTCTACTAAAAGCTGATTAAATATAAACTCTTCAGAAACATGATAAACGTGGGAGCAATGGATTGCCACAGCTTGGAACACCAGGAGTACAACGACAGAATAAGAGTTTACGCACAGCGGTTGCATCTGCAGTGGAATAACGTTCAGCATCCTAGTGCCTCCGTGAAAGGTTTGACCTATTTACCATTAAATGCGGTTGTCTTTATCAATAACTGTATTTGCTTCGATTTTAGGCCTCCTTAAAGATGTTCCCAGTCATCAATTTTACTTGTCTAAGCCCCTTTCCATGGAGGACACTGCTCAAGTAAGTGTAAACTGGCATATTCCATTCATCCAAACAAGTTTGGGGCAGGAGTAACTATTAAACTGGAATACTACTTATAAAATCAACAGATCCAGTATCTTTTCCATATTATCTTCTAAAAATAAACCTATATAACATTAGATCTTCCATTTAATTTTAATAAACTTTATAGAAGCCTTTTTCACTCTGCTAATTTACATAAAATAAGAAGATACTCGATGCAAATTAATGTATGAATATAAGAAAAGTTCTCGTTGGCTTTATTTACTTCCTTAAACAGAAATTAACTTACTTACTTTTGTACTCCCAACTTAATGTTTTGGAATGTCAAGTATTATATATAAACATAACATTTGTGGCTTTATATTTACAGATGAAACTCTTTACTGAGAAAGCGCTCCTCAGTGTTTCGCATATTCAAATCGACCACAAAGAGGCTGTGGTTGTACCCTTCCGGATTCCCTGATCATCTTACTCTAAGTGAAACGCAGTGATAAATTCATACAAAATCAAAAAATATATTGGTACTAAGTAACCCTTGAATAATCAGGTAGCCGACATATTTTTTAAATAGTGTACAGAAGATACAAATAAATACAATCTATATTCATATCCTTATCCAGACTTTCTTTATAAACTCTCACACTAAACGGCAATCCAAAATGTCTTTCGACTTAAATCATAAGTATTGGGTCTCCACCCGAAAGGAAATTGCACAGCTAATCAAGAAACAGATGCGCCTAAAGAAGATTCCTCCGCCCCAGGAAAAAGCCATATCATTTAAAATATTCGCTGAGCTATACGTTTTGTATGTTGAACTGGTAAATAAGTTAAGTTTCATTTACCACAACACATTCCAAGTGCAAAAACGGGCAGTGGTACGCACCCTGGTCGAGAGTGCAACTCAGCAGCTTATGAAACTTAAGAATGAGCTAAAGGATCTGGAAATAAGCGAATACGTATATATAGACAAGGCATTGATCGCAAGGAAGTTCACGCCCCGCGACTTAGTCATATGGAGATCGCCACAGTTCTTGTACCGCAGGCCACTGGATGTTCAAAATATTCTCGCCGACAACAAATTGTACATGAATGATGAAGAAAGGGAGGAGAAGGCTGCAAAGGATTGGGTGCCAGTAACTGAAGCAGTGAAACTAATTCAGGCGCATGAAAGGGCTCGGCGAGCACGTGTATATAAGGCCAACATTAAGTACGACAAGAAGAAATTCCTTAAGGTCTTCCAAAGAAAGAAAATCAATTATAGATTCACGTTCAAGCCTGATCAGGCGATGAGTATTCCTGTCAAAAGAACATTGTTTTCAGCAGATTTCATAAAGAATGACGAATCCTGTGAATATTTACGAACAAAGGATGATATGATGGATGGTGGCATGGATGGTAAATAACTAGAGAGATTGTGTTAACTCCTTAAAATACATCCATTACTGAGCGTTGCTGTGAAGATTGCTCCGAACATTTATTTTATTGTTCGCCCTCACCCTCACTTTTAAAATTACCATATACACCTCTTGAAAATTAAGAACTTAAGAACTTGCGTAGAAAATAACCTTAGTTTTGGTTTTCATATCTGAATGTTTCCTTGTTAAATATATTTTTAAGACAATGTTCTTGGTAAACAACGGCTCTGTTTATTTTTTAAATGTTTTCAATATCTTGCAAAAGAAGTCCTCGACATTATAAACCCTAAATTTAACTTAGACGAGCAAACTATTCATAAGTCTTATTTTAGATGAAGAAAATCGAGACATGATGCGGAATGAAGCTGCCTGTAAAATCCAAAGCTGGTGGAGGGGTTACAGGACAAGGAAAATTGTTAAAATAAAGAAGAGGTTTAAAGAAGAATTATTCGGCATGAAAAAAATCAGAAAACTTAAACGACCGAACCAAAATGCCAACGCCGTTTTGGATATGTACAAAAATGAGATGCTTAAAAAGAAGTTGGATGAGGATTTTATTAATTTGATCAATGACGAGCGAACGAGGCTCCTTCAAGTCCGTGGCCCTTGGATGATGGAAGATATATCTGACCATATTCGAGCCTGGTTCAAAGAATTGTAAGTTTTCATGGTTTTCTGAGAATAGAAATACTGATTGCACTTTTTTCCAGCTATGAAAAGACAGAAAACTTTCATCCATATCCCGATCCAGTAAAAAAAGGAACTGTACTGGTTGTCATCGATGAGACGATGAACCCCATAGACTTTCAGCAATCCCTTGGCAAAAAGCCGATGTCCAAGGAAGAGAAAAAGCGAATACGGGACAAGGAAAAAAGGGATAAGAAGAAAAAGAAAGAAAAGCTTAAAGAACTTAAAATTAAGGAAGCTAAGCGCAGAAAGAAATTAAGAGATAACGGCATCATTGATATTGCCTATGAGATAGCTTCAAGCAAACCCATAGGTAAGCAATATTTGTAATTTATAATTTTTACTTGCAATGGACATGGGGACAATGGAGAAACATACATAATAAAATACATTGCATTTACATTAAATATTGCCTAAAATCTCTAGAAAATATTGAAGAAACTATGAAAACATTTGCAAGAGACTGGAGAGATGTTGACGAATACCTTAACAAGAATCATGATCCAATAAAAGATTGGGTCACAGAGGCGGAGCTGGCAAAAATCCACCAGGAAGTGAGAGGATTGGTCGACGAGTATATGAGGTAAAAACCATCTTAACGCGGCTTACATAAAGCGGCTTTTATAGAAATAGTTTCTAGTAGTTAGATTTCTTAATAACATTTTAATTTTTTATATTTAAGGGTGGAATACGAACTGCTTCGAGAAGCTTTAGCCAAAGATAGAAATGAAAAATACTCTCCCCTAAAAGTGAAGTATCCAAAAAAGAAGAAAAAAAAGAAAAAGAAGCCGCCAAAGGACATGACGGGCGATAGGACTCTGGATTCCTTATACCAAGAGTTAAAAGACGGAGGAATTATTGAGGAAGTTGCTCGTAAAGAATTCGACGAATTTATAGCTGACTTTAACTTTCTGGCCGATAGCACACGAGATGAAGACGATTTGACGTATGTATTTTTGATAATTTGTAATTTTAAAACCCATACTGTTATTTTTTATAATCATAATGCTTTAAATTCTAAACTTTTTGCCTTTAGGACATTGGGTCCAGCAAAAGGTGATATCAAAATGGTCATTCAAGAGTCAATGTTGGGAATGGGCGAATTCGATATTCCAAAACCAAAGTCAATTTTATTGATTGGACCTCTAAATAGCGGAAAGAAGCTGCTGTGTCAGATCATTGCATCAGAAATAGGTAACTAAATCAGTAAATTTATTATATAATTGAGTCTTAACAAAGAATTTGCTATTTCAGATGCTCTTTTTATGAATCTTAGTCCCGAAAAAACATTCAAATTCGCTGATGATATGAAGTACTTCCTGCATGTTATTGTAAAAGTGGCGAAGGCTTTTCAACCCACTATTATGTATATCGAAGAGGCGCATCGCGTATTTTGGAAAAAAGTTCCACCTGAGGCAAAGGCCATTAAGCCCAAACTGCTCGGGTCCGCCATATCTAGCAAAATATTGAAACCCTTAAAGAAACAAGATAAAATTGTACTCATCGGCACTAGCAACATGCCCTGGGGTGCCGGTGGAGGCATCAAAAGAGCGTTCCAAAAGGTTTTGCTTATACCAAAGTGCGACTATGGAACGAGCTTCTTGCTCTGGCTAGAACTGATGACTGAAAACGTCCCAGATGATATGAAGGAATACGCGTATTCTGCACTGGCGAGAGTTTTGCAAGCCTATACCTCTGGCGACATTACTAACAATATAAAGGAAACATTAAATGTCGAGCGAAGAATGCGACTCAAGAATGAAGCATTGGATCCGAACGAGTTCTTGGAATATTTCCTTACCAAGAATGATCCACCAATATTCCCTCCAGACCAGAAGGTATGCATCGATTTTTGGCATTTCTTTAATACTCACTTATATTTCAATATTTTCTAGATCATGGATAAATTTAATAAATGGTTTGCCAAATCAAACTCTCTGCAAAAGAAGAGGAACATTTTAATGGCTATAAAGTTAGCGAAAGCAAAGAAAAAAAAATAAACGCAATCCTTCATTTTAAAAATACCTTTATAAATATCTGACAAGAATTCGATGAGGAAGGGCGTCCTATAGACACAACATCGCCAATTACCAGTGAAACCCTGAAACATTCCTTGAAATTGAATAAACAACCAAGTAGAATCACAATGAGAGCCGTTCGAACTTTGGGAGCTTAGAACACTTTCATTGCAATTCAGAAAGCCTTATATTCCTCACTATTTTACGAAAACGCCGCTTTTTTTGTTTTATATCACAGGCTAGCAGTATTCAGTAAAGCGACGATGTTCTGACCTGGGCACTGACGTCATTGGCACTGAAGGCACTGAAGTCAAGATACCTTTGCTGCCTTCTGGACCCCTGGCGCCTAAAATCATTAAATTTATGAATTTGTACTGCCAAAAGTCGCCGCTTCTCCTGTTTCGTGGCACAGGCTAGAAGAAACCAGTATAGCAATAGTGCGGTTGTCTGGGGGATGACTTAATACTTATTATTATTTAAATAATATTTACTTGCACTCACTGTTGGAAATACAAATAATTTTTCAAGTTTTTCAGCTTTAATTAAAATAGATTGTGTTCTGGGAGGCATACGTTTTTTTTTATCAGCTGGTTTCTGCCATTTAAACCCATACTGTTCTACAAGGATACAATTAAATAAGTTGAAGCATTCATTCTTAGCATCTAAGATTGATGAAAATGCTTAAAATTATAACTCGGAGCTTTTTTTTGAGTTTAAATTCACCTCAATTTTCATAGGGGTTTCTGTAGCATCTTCGGAAGCCTCCTCTATTAAGAATTCTATGAAACACATTTTAAATCTATTAATAAATAAGTCTATTCAAGTATAATAAGCAGAGAAAACGCTGAGTCGTAAGCAATATGATAAAGTATCAACTAAAGTTAAAGAAATTCATTTTGACCAATACACTTATCATGTAGATAAAGAAAATATACATCCAAAAATGTTACTTATTCAACGATTGAAATATAGTCATGTATTTTTTATTGAAAATATATAACCAAAGTTTTCCTATGGAAAATAGTATATAACGAAGTCAAATAATTTGTGTAAAATGTAGTTCTTATATATTTAGCATGTCATTTAATTGTTTGTTTGTTGTTGT
Source organism: Drosophila pectinifera (assembly GCA_008042775.1). NCBI lineage: Eukaryota > Metazoa > Arthropoda > Insecta > Diptera > Drosophilidae > Drosophila > Drosophila pectinifera. The sequence continues at coordinate 46,273 of VNKC01002004.1, forward strand.
TGTGGTAAAAACTCTTCCAACTCAGAATCTTCAATTTCACACAGTCGAACCGAAATATTGCTGTTAGAACCAATTTCTCCGACAGCACATGGAAATAGGTATGCCTCCTCTGAATTTTCTGAAAGTATACAACACAAAAGAAAGCTTTAAAAATTTGCTCTATATAGTTAATATTTTCTTAATGTACTTACCACTTATCGTCCTTCTTGCTTTCACTTCCTTCCTTGAAATCGGCCCCTCGGTCATAGAGCTTTCCCCATCCGTTTCACTTGGAAAATGCATCGTAGGTAAATATGAATCAGGATGTCTTAAATATACTTTGCCTGTTAAGTAAATCGTAAAGGAATTTTGTAAATTATACTTTCGTCACCAATATTATGAGAAAAATTAATTTAATTTAAAATTTAAAAAGCTTAGCTGCTTATATATAAAATAAAAAATAGCACTATTATAATAAGAATAAGGAACCATTTGAGTAATATTATTCATTGTAAATATAAAACTTACACGAATGACTAACTTTCGACGGTAAAGGCACTGATTGCATGAAATTAAGTTGTTCAATATATTAGTCACAGATATAGTATTTGATAGTCAAGAAAAATGTTAAAAATATAAATGAAATATGTATAATCAGTTGGTATTGTAACAAAGAAAACTTTTTTAAGACAGGATCTGGATGGGTTCAACTAAATAAATAAATAACTAATCAATGAAATAGACATTGAAAACTATATAAATATTGCTTTCCCTCATTTCCCAAATCCAATTGAAACAGAAAACCTGAGTTTATCGAACTTAAAAATTGTTTTAACAGCGCTATAATAATAATTATGAAAATGTATTAATCAACAAAAAGGCATTGTTGAGAATAATGATAATAAAATAACTTATTGTCCATAGGATCGAAATCAAATTAATCCCGTTTTTTAATTAGAGTGAGTAAAAAAATAATATTTTATAAGCTCAATATAACTGAAAGAGAAAGTGTATTTACCTGTATTTGATTTATAGTCTTCATTCTCGATATTATTAAAAGAACTCAGTCTTGAAAGCGGCTGATTATTTGATATCGGCAACATAAACGGCTCCAAACAGCTCTCTGCCTCCGAATCCAGATACTCCGATCCGATGTCCTCATTTAGTGCAGCTATATCCCTAGTCGGATCCACATCTCCATCTTCTCCTAGTGAGTACATGTTTTAATAATATGAATAATTAATTTTTTTATGTACTTACTGTGAACAAAGAAGGCTTTCTTTGATTTGGACTCATTGCTATCATTGCTATGTAAGCTCGACGAGTCAGCGATTTCTGCTCCTGGAACTTCTGTGATATCTGGCAAGGGATTATGGCTTTTGCGAACCCAGTCGGAGCAGTCCCAATGATATTGGCCATTGGCGAGAGCTGAATAATCAACGAAATTCGCACTTGAAGAGTGGCACACGTTCGGCATTTCAACTTGGATTAGTTTACCAGTTGAGAAGCGACTAACAGATGGTCCGAAGTCTCTTTTAAGTTCTGAAAGTTTAAATAGTTTCATTTTAAGACGCTTTTAAATTTAGATCGTTGTCTTACCATTGTTCAATTTATTTTCACTAAAGGTTCTTAGATGCATTTGCTCACACCATTCCTGTTTGTAGGCGGTGTTATCTGCATCGGCGGCAGGATGACAGGAGTTTATGTTGACGTGCTGCTTATTTCGGTTGACTTTTTGGTACTCAAATGGTACATTTTCGAGTTCATCGCCTGCCGAACCGTAGCTCCGCAATATGTCTAAATTATTCACAAAATTCCGATTACTTAGGAAGAGGTGGTTATCATTTGGCGCTGCTGTGTAGCTAATCGGACGCTGGTTGACTTCCAAGTTGCTCAACTTCACATTGGGCTTGCAATAGTTGTCCTTATCGACCAGAGAGTTCAGATTCGCCTCCTTGTACGACGGCTTGCTTTTGTCCTTTTCCAGCCTATTCCTTCGCTTGGACGAGGAACTCCTTTTAATAACCACACAGCAGAGGACACAACTACTGATCACCAATACCACGGCTAAGCCCGATATAATGCCGCTTATGTGTTCCATAGAGAAGTTCTTTAGCTTTGTGGAGATTGAATTCGAATACAGTGGATCCCCGCAACTGGCTCCGGTGAGATACGATGGACAAATGCACCGGAAGCTGCCAGGCTCGTTAATACATGTAGCTCCGTTTCCGCAGGGCTGGTTCTCACATTCATCCACATCGATCTCGCAAGTGGGACCTGTGTAGCCTCGGCACATACAGTGTGATATTCCATCGCCCTCCTCGCAAATACCGCCGTTCTTGCATGGGTTCGGAGTGCAGAACTTTCCATATTCGCACCTCTTTCCGGACAGGTGAATGGGACATGTGCAGCTGTAGTTGTTTGGCCCATGATAGTCGCACCGCCCTCCAAACAAGCACGGCCCCGAGGAGCACGGATCCAGATCGATCTCGCATTGTTTGCCCGAATATCTGGATTGGCAGGCACACTCGAAGTCGGTGGTCCCGAGCTCCTTGCAGATTCCACTGTTAGAACATGGCTGTGACCCGCAAATCCCCAGAACAACCAGCACATTCGACGGATCGCACTTGAACTCCACATTCGTGAACCTCTTCAGGGCAGCTATCGTACTTCCTCCCGAAATGTACAACGGCAACGACTCCTTGGCTATTTTGATGTTGGCCATGCAACCGATAAAGCCTCGTTGAATATCCTCATAGCCAATTATAGATGGATGCGGCCGAACCTCGGCGCCCACGAATATATCATTGGACTGTATGTTCAGAATTCCATTTACACCCGGAGCGCTGCCGTGCGAGACGTGCTTGTTGTCCACCATTAGCTTAGCACTGTTGAGGGATCGCTCCAGACTGATTAAGTGCCACTCCCCGTCGGAGATGTAAATGCTCGACACGCTTATGACGCCCTCGCCGGAACCCAGATCGAATCTATATTGTACAGCCCCATTTATAATCTCCAGTATGTTGTAATCCACTTTGCCGCTGGCGTATAGCAGGGTTCCAGTCTGCTGCACGGTTCTTATTTGCAGAGAGTACGAAAACTCGTTTTCCAGAGCGAACTTTGCCTTCATTTTGTTGATCTTGTAGTGGGCATAGCTCTTGCCTCCAAAGGAAACGGCGGTGAAAAGACCGATATCACAGGATTCATTGTTGCACTTCGTTGACTTTCGCTCACAGTATGTTCCTGAAAATCCTTTGGGACAGACACACTGGTAGCCCAGAACGGATCCAGATGGCAGGCAGGTCCTTTGCGGGGAGCAGGGATCCGAGGAGCACGCATTCACTGTCTCATTGCAATGCCTTCCGTCGAACCCTGGCCTGCAGACGCATCTATTAACCTGGCTGTAAGAGGGAGCTGCAAAGCTTATCACATCCGTAAAGGTGGTCGTCACGTTCTTCTTCAGAATCCGCAAGATCTGCTTGCACTCCCCGTGAACACACGCGTTTTGCTTGCTTTGGCAGCTGGATGGAAGGACCTCCTCGACTACCAAATTGGTTTCGTTCTCAATCTCATTCTTTTTGTCAATCAGTGTCTGTCGGATCTCGTCGCTAGTGAAGAATTCATCGGAATCGGGTATAATCTGCTGCTTCCGGACCGCAAACACCACATTTAAATTCGAGTCAATTGATCTTGCGTGTCGCGTTGCAGTATCAGAGTACTTCTGGGCTTCCATTTGCAGCGTGATCAAGATGACATCCTTCTGGCGACATCGCATGATGTTGCGAATGGAGCGCATAAAGGTCTTCCTGTGGCTGAGTAGGAATTCAGATGCTGAAATTCTGCTGAAGCGGATTACAACTGATTCCTTAACCATATCGTTTGTGACCAGTTCCACGTTGATCCTGACTATCGAGAAGACTTGGAATTTGCCATCAGAGACGGAGATGTTCAGTTTGTACAGACCAATGTCAAGGTTGGATATGGCGTAGATCTTGCCCGATTTTGTGGAAATGTTAAACAATTTTGCGCTCTGATACATATCCTCGGGACCGGATATCAAGCTGAAGTTTAGTTCGTCGTACTTGTCTTGGTCGGTGGCATAGACTTTTCCAATAAATGCACCGGAGAAGTCATCCTCGAATGAATTGATTGTTACTTCTAAGGGTGTGACTATTGGAGGATATTGGCTTTCTTCAATTATCTTCACTACTACCCAGGCATCGGAGTACAAAGGCGGCGTGCCATTGTCAAATACTCGAACTTGAATCACGAATTCATCCTGCAAGTTGTGATTGAATCGCGAGGCCGTACTTAGGGAGCCATCTTGCTCCAGGCGGAAGAGTCTTGCCTCGTTCCCAGACCGAATATCGAATGTGTAGGGCGTGGTATTGGGTGACTCGTCGGCGTCGGATATTTTGAAAGTAAGGAATATATAGCCCAGTGGTCGGTTTTCCTGGAGCATCACACTATAATTGGAGCTGGAGAAGACGGGGGCGTTGTCGTTGGTGTCCAAAATATTTATATGCACTGGTACACTATTGCAGCGTTGCGGTGTTCCCTGGTCGCAGGCTTGAACTTCTAGGCTGTAGTGCGAAATTGTCTCGCGATCCAAAGGCCTTGATACACTCAATGTTCCGTTTTCAGTATCTATCGAGAACTGGCCAATGTTGTCGCCTTTTTCTATGCTGTAATTCACCAGACCATTGGTATTGGAGTCTTCATCTGTGGCCTTGACGTCTACTGCAATCTTAGACCCCACCGCAATGTCTTCGTTCACATTGATGCGATACAAGTTCTGCAGAAACTTAGGGCTGTTGTCATTAATGTCCAAAATGGAAACGTTTACATAGGCATTATTGCTCAGAGGTGGTGTGCCCCCGTCGATTGCTTGTATGGTCAGGAAGTAGAATTTGGACATTTCGTAATCCAACGACGCATTCAGGGACAACACACCCGACGAGGAATCCATTTGGAACTTGCCCTGCTCGTTGCCACTCATTATATAGTAGTGAATGTCCGCGTTTACACCAATATCTATTGAGGCGGCATAGACGGTACACACTTCGGTGCCATGAGTAGCATTTTCGAAGACTTTACAGGAATACTGTCGCATACTAAACTCGGGTGGATTGTCATTGATGTCCAATATGTTGACAGCCACGGTGGCAATGGAGTGCAGTTTAGGCACGCCGCAGTCCTCTGCTTTGACAGTTAAGTTAAATAGTGAAATGGTTTCGCGATCAAGATTCTTGTCCAACTTAATAATACCGGTTGATTTGGAAATGTGAAAATAGTCATGGTTTTCGCCCATTAAGAAGTATTTGATTTGTCGATTGACACCGAAATCCTTATCCATTGCATGTACCTTTGTGATCAATGTATTCAGTTGAGCATCTTCGGGAACACTAACCCTGTACTGAGCCATCGAGAAGACGGGAATATTATCGTTGATATCGTTGACTGTAACTATTATTTCGGAGAAGCATTCTTGCGTAAAGTCTTTTCCATCCTGGACGTGAGCTACCAACTTGTACCTGGGAGTACTTTCTCGATCTAGTGCGTTTGCAACTTTTAAGACTCCGCTGTCCTTGCCAATGGCGAAGTCGTCAGCACCTTTACCGGAGAGATAGTAGCGAAGTTTACTTTGTAAATCAAAGTCAACAGCTTTAATTTGAACTAGCACAGTTCCAATGGCGATTGATTCGTTAACTGCGATGTGATAACGCGGTTTCAGGCAGTAAGGCGTATTGTCGTTGATGTCCTTTACATCTATCTCAACATTGGTTTTGGCAGTGAACTTTCCATCAGTGGCAATTATACTTAAGTTGTAGAATACTATTTCCTCGCGATCTAATGGTTTGGCAATAAATAACTCTCCGCTCTTACCGACCTGAAACTGTGCCTGCTTGTCTCCGGAGATGATGAAAAAGTCCATCTCCTGCTTTTCGATATCCGGATCGATTAGAATTAGGTTGACCAAAACAGTTCCAGGAAGTGCGTTCTCGAAAACGGACAGTCTATCAATAGGCAGCTTAAATGCAGGTGCATTGTCATTGTAGTCGACAATTTTGATTGTCACAGGTACTCTAGCATCATGCTTTGGGTGTCCATTATCCGCGGCAATTACTTTAAAATTATACTCAGATTGAACCTCTCGATCCAAGGAGGTCAGCAGGGTGATCCAGCCAGTGTATATGTCAATGTCAAATATATTCTGTATATTTTCAGTGTCACCTTCCAGGTAGTATCGAATGTCGCCGTTGGGCCCACTGTCAGCGTCTGTTGCCGATACTTTCACCAACGAAATAACCTTTTCACTGTTTTCCGCCACACTAGCACTGTAGAACGTATTGTCAAACTTGGGGTAGTTATCATTTTCGTCCCTTACATCGATCAGGACATCGGCATAAGCATAAAGAACCGGGACGGTAGCTGTCTCCGCCACCACAATCAAATGGTGCGACTCTCTTTGCTCCCTGTCCAGCGTTTGCTGCAGGAGTAGCTCTCCGTTGTCAGATATCATGAAGTTGTCCTGCTCGGCTGCTATTGCATATTTAAATGTAAAGTTTCCAATTGTGTGTAGCTTGGTCAGAACGGTTCCCGGTGGCGTAGATTCAATGATCTTAAGTAGAATTGAAGGTTTTTCAAACAGCGGAATACTGCTCGCATCAGTGTCAATTATTTCGATGGATACTGGTACTTCCGAGTGAAACTTTGGATCTCCATTATCGGAGGCACGAAGAAAGAATTGAAAAGACCTAACGTCAAAGGTGGCCGCATCTCGTTTGAGTGTAATATCTCCAGTATTTTCATTAATTTCAATTAAATCTTTAGATCCTTTATCGATAGACTTTTGAACGATTTGGTAATTAACAGATGCATTATCGCCTATATCATCATCTTTTGCTTTTACCTAAAATATAAATATATTCATTTACAAGAGATAGTTCGTGGTCAAAAAGGAATTTAAAAATCAGAGATGTTAAATAACATGTTTTTGGTTGCCCCGAAATAAGTCTAATTTACAGATTCTTTGAGCAAAGAGCAAAGGGACAAATGGGCAACCATTTCCCCTTTTTGTTCTGGGTATGACCATTTTGATAGGATCGAAAATAAGTTATTGGCGTGGCGTTTTTTAACAAGTTACTTACCGTTAAAATTGTTTTGTTTGCTTCGGTTGCTGTGCTTATAACAATTTTGTATTCCTTTAATAGGAAATATGGAACGTTATCGTTGACATCCACAACTATCACTTTGACGGATGCGAATCCGAATTTACCGCCACCATCAGACACCTTCACTAGGACCACATACTCATCCCTTTTTTCACGATCGAACGTAACTCTTGAGGTAATAACACCCGTCGTTCGGTCGATAAGGAAGTACTTCTTCATTTCCTCAGAAACTATCTCATAGTAAAGACTCGAATATGGCCCAAAGTCCCCATCGGTGGCTTTCACCTGCAAAAATACATATATTCTTGTACAAGCATTCCATTAATACAATAATTAAATACGCACCGTTATTATATTATGGCCGTGTAATAGATTTTCTGGAATTTTAGCCTCATATGAAATCTGATCAAACTGCGGACTGTACATGTTTTCCGGCAGAAGCGATATTTTCAAACGCGCGTACGCCGTATGTACTCCATCCGATACCGAAATATTTAAAACTGTGCTACTTTTATCCGTGAAATTTAACATGTTTTGTAGAGATATTACACCAGTTAGTTTATCAATATTATACGTCTGCAATTCATTTCCGTAAACGATTTTGTACTCGAGTAACTCAGTATCGGAGATATCCTTGTCGTATGCCTTAGGTAAGGCAACAAATTGCCCACGAACGGCTGCTACGGATAGTTTAGTGGAGTAGGATGGTTCAACAAAGCATGGAGGGTTGTCGTTCAAGTCTTTGACTGCAAATAGGTATAAGAACCATTTAAAATAAGTTTATTAAATAGCCAAGTAAATATAGCAATATCTTTCATACCTGTTATGAATATATTCGATCTGGAACTTAATGACGGCGATCCATGGTCTTTTACATTAACAACAATGTGGTGGTATCTGATTTGCTCATAATCCAATGGAGTCTTTAAATACAGATTTCCATCCGTGACATCAATGTAGAACAAATCGGAGTTGTTTTGTCCATTAATGGATTCAATGTAATAGGAAAGTTTAGCATTTGCTCCTGAATCTTTATCAGTAGCGTTAATTTTTAAAATTTGTGTTCCAAATGAAGAATTTTCCGGAATGGTTATATTGTAGATATCACTTTCAATCTCTGGATAGCAGTCATTCACATCAATAACCGAGACAGACAGAACGACTTCGGCAAAAACTCCAGAAAGGCTATCAGTTGCTCGGATTGAGACGTCGTGGCTATTCTTTTCTTCGTAATCCAGTTCATTTACCACAAAAATTGATCCTGAAATTAACAAAAAAAAAAAATATTCGACGTTAAAAATTAATTTAAAATAGAACAAATAAAGAAATTACCTGTGTTGTAATCAATTTCGAACGATTGATTTTCAGATGAAATTGTATATATCAGACTCCTTCCCAAGGGGCTTTCGGCTTCAATGGATACCGACAGGGCCGAATACATTTCCACGTCTTCCTTCACACTCACAGTGTAAAACTGCTTCTCAAAGACTGGCATGGAACGGTCGATCACCTAAAAAATTACATTTTATTTGTATAACTGCACCAAATCGGAATTAAAAAACTTACCTTAACCTGAAGCGGAGCTTCTGAAGAGCACGGAGTTATCGCGCCATCATAGGCCGCAACTGTGAGTTCATAGTGTCGATTATGGCCTTCCACGTGCTGTTTTATGGATAACTCCCCCGTCTTTCGATCCAATTTAAACAATTCACCGTTTCCTTTTTTCAATTCATACCGAACTTCGCCGTTCTCGGCGCTATCCAAGTCGATGGCCTTGACTTGCATAATAATCGTGCCTTTTGGATCATCTATGGAAACTGTGGCATAGTAGGGCATATTTACAAACAAGGGACAATTATCGTTTACATCCAATACGGATATGTATACAGAAGTAACTGCTCGGCGCACACTCGCATTCAGTCCGTCAAACAGCACTACTGACTTGGCTTCCACAAAGAGTCTGTACATATCTTGTGCTTCACGATCGAATATAATTCCAGTTGTTTTTAATGCTCCCGAAGTTATTCCAATATTGAACAACTGTGTTGGATTTAAGATTCTGTACTCAACATTTTCGTTCAGCGAGTTTCCAATCACATTAACCAGACCAATTGTCGCCACCTTTGTGTTGTTTTCGAATGCCGAAAATCTGTATGATTCTCTTTGAAATGCAAAGTTTGAATCCTCCGCTGAAACAATCCGTATCTTTACGATTAAAATGGCCGAGTAAATTCCGTCAGAGGCTCGAACATGCAAATTATAATCATTTTGTTCGTTTTGATTATTATTTAAAATTTCGAAATTTCTGCGAAAAGAGTGTAAAGAGTTATATTTGTAGGACACTTTTTAAATAGAATATATTTACCGTGTTGTTAAAATACCGGTGTATTTGTCTATTTGAAAACATTCATCGGAATTCCCATCCACAATATCGAAACGTAGGGTATCATTGTCAGCATCCCTTGCATTAATTTGAGCAACAAACACGTTTTCAAAAGTTGGCAGGAACAATGTTACATTGAGTTCTCTCTCCTTAAATACTGGTGGACAGTCGTTGACATTAATAACACGTATTGTCACATGAGCTGTTGTTGTGGAATGTAGTTTGGGTTTACCCATGTCACTGACCTAGAATACAAAATATTTTAAGCATTTTTTTATAAAAGGATTGCTTCAAAACAACACAAGGTCCAAAGTAAACACAAGGATCTGCCTCAGCATCGTTACATTTACATTTACTACCAACTGGGTCTAGTTGCAGTCGTTAGGCACGCTCAATGTCGAGGTGGGTCAGCTTACGGATACTGATGATTGGTCTGCTACTACAAACAGCTGTACGTCTAAGCCTGCTTCTTGTTTTTGACAAGATCTTTGTGTGTTTTGAGCCTTGAGCCTGGAAGAATTCTTTTTATCATTACCGTAACATCGAATGTATAACCAGAAGTCGTTTCATAATCCAGATGTCTTAACAATTCAATAGCGCCGGTGGTCGAATCTATTTTAAAAACTTTTTCAGCCAGATCGTTATTTATATGGTATTCAACCATTCCATTGACTCCGACATCAGCATCCTTCACTTGTAATGTTAAATGACTAAAAAAATTAGTATAAAATTAATATTTCCTTCTTATATAGAATTAAATATAGAATACATACTCTTTTGTTGAATCGTGTACTTTTAGTACATAAGATCCTACTTCGGCGGATTCAGATAATGCTCCCACATATTCATTTTGAACGAAATACGGAACATTATCGTTGTCGTCTAGGATATGTATTATTACATTTTGGCATGCGGACTCAGCTGCCATATTGGTACCTTTAACAGTAAGGTTAAATACCCTAGAAATATGATATATATTTATAGTAAAGTTTTAAGATCTGAACCATATTTGCTCACTTGATTATTTCGTAGTCGATATTTCCATTAATAACAATAACTCCCGTGGATGGGTTGATACGGAAGCTGTCGTTTACATTGCCAGAAATGATATTAAAGAAAATGGACGAAGATGAACGAGCGGCAACTTGGGTTACAAACGTTCCAATGCCAAGGTTTTCAAATATTTCTATTGCAATGTTGTTGGTTGAAAACTTTGGCGGATCGTTCTCAGACATGGTGACAATGATGTGAACAGGTATCTGCGACGACAAAGGTGGGCTGCCCAGGTCTATGGCCTTTACTTGAAGTATATACTCTTGGATCTTATTAATGTTCAAGGTGCCGGCCAGCGTTATCACACCAAAGATTGGGTCAATCTCAAACACACTACCAACGTTTCCTGTTATAATTGAGTACTGGATCTCGGCATTGTGACCGCTGTCTCGGTCGATGGCCCGCACTTCGGCCAACTTGGAACCGACCGCTGCACTCTCCGGCACTTTACTTTGAATAATTTTCGACGTAAATTCGGGATGATGGTCATTGTGGTCATGGACATTCACAATGATCTTGGCGTAGTTTCTTTTCCCAGGGGCGCCTTGATCTTTAACAAAGACGATCAGGATGTGTTGGGCGGTCTTTTCAAAGTCCAGTCTTTGCGTGACAATTACATTTCCACTGATGGAATCGATTCGAAACAAGGCCAGAGATGATGGATCCTGTGTGGCATGTAGGTGGTAGAATAGCTTCTTATCTTCGTCCCTATCAGTTGCGTGCAACTGCATAATCACTGATTCTTCTTCAATATTTTCCGAAATATTCACATGATACACATTTTTGGTGAATTGCGGCGTGTTGTCATTGATATCGATAACTTGAACCAGGAGATTAGTATACGATGTAAATGTCCCATCAGTCACACTTATAGTCAGATTATATGACTTCTTAGTTTCATAGTCCAAATACTTGGAGAGCAAAATGTTTCCGTTATCTTGGCCGATATAGAACGTGTTCTCTTCATTCCCGCCTACAAAGAAATTAGTTTTTTAAGTTAAGTATTCGAATTAAACAATATTTCAACTTACTGGAAATGTTGAACCACAGTTGGTCGTTGTCATCATCAACAGCCAGAACTTGAGTCACCAAGAATCCTGGCTTGTCATTCTCCGTGAGATCAACAACGTTATCGGTCGACTTCTTTACTATCAAGGGTGCCGCTTGCGAGTTGGGATTAACAGGAACTACAACTATATTCACTCGGGCAGTTTGACTCTTTTTTGGAACACCGTTGTCTTCAGCTTTGATGTGGATTTCAAACTCATTATCGGACTCCAATGGCTTAGCAATATATATGTGACCCCTTTGGCTATCAATTCGAAATTTGTTTTTACCCTTCCCGGACTTAATGGAATATGAAATACGTCCATTTTCGCCATCATCGCTGTCAATAGCGTGAACCTGTTAAAAAAGAAATCACATACAAATAAATTAATTATTTGGACTATATTATTTAATTTATATATATATATATATATTTATCATCTCCAACTATTTGGTCAAAGGGTCTGTAAATACTCAGTTCTCAGCGAGAATAGTTTGTATTAAAAATTCGAATTATGGGCAAACTTACCTGAAAAATGGATTGGTTTACAATGGCTGAAGATGGAACTTGGACTTTGTAAGTCCGTTGATCGAACTCTGGACTATTATCGTTAATATCCAGGACTGATACTACTATTCTCGAAGTAGATGATAGCACTGGCGATCCATTATCTGATATAGCCACCTGACACGAATTAAGCTTGAGTTAATATATGATTGTAAATAGTTGACTGTATTTGATTACCTCCAAAATATGTTCTGCCTGATTTTCTCTATCCAATTTGCGCTCAGTGGTCTTAATTACTCCTTAAAATAAAACAAATAAAACAATATATTATTACATATTAATGTTATGTCATAAGTTCGATTTGATTTACCCGTTTTTGAATCAATTTCAAAGTAGCCGACCAGATTTCCAGATACAATACTGTATGTTAAAGACTGTGCAGGATCTATATCTGGATCTACGGCATTCAGGGTAATGATTTCGATGTTCTCCTCACTAGCTTCCGTAACATTTACATAGTACACTGGCTTGCTTGTCAGCGGTATGTTATCGTTTTCATTCTCGACTTCGATATAAACCTAATTAAGATATATTTTAACTAGTGAACTCGATTAATTGTACAAAACTTACTTCTACACAATTGCTAAGGGGAACTATGGCACAGTCCTGAGCACACAGAGTCAGCCAATAAAAGGATTTCGTTTCCGCATCGAGTTGTGACAAGGAAGTTATTGAGCCTGAAATATTTATATAAACAAATAATAAATGGTTCAAGTTCAATGAAAACCAAAACCAACCTTGATTATTGACAGCAAAAATGCCCAGGCCGTCTCCGCCTGTGATGGAATATGTGATTTTCGAGTTTAGATCAATTGTGTCCATATCGCGGGCAGTAACATTCATTACGAATGTTCCCTTCGGCCGGTTCTCCTTTATTTTCCCTTCAAACACGAAGTCTTCGAATTCGGGAGAGAAGCGGTTTTCGTTGACATCGATGAGCATTATCACTATGGGCATATCGGATGTTAAGGACGGATCGCCGCCATCAATGGCACTAACGATGAGGTTATGCACTTGTTTGTTCTCATAGTCCAGGTTTCCTTGTGTCCGTATTGCACCCGTGTGCTTGTCGATCCTGAACAGCTCCTCATCCTGCGTCTCCTCTTTGAGAGAGAAGAGAATGTCGGCATTTGGGCCAATGTCATCGTCGACTGCTTCGATTACAGCCAACACAGTACCTCGGGGCAGATCTTCGCGTACTTTGAATATATAATCTTGGACTCCAAAAACCGGGGCATTGTCATTAACGTCGTCGACCAGAACGTAAACAAGGGCCTCTGAAGATAGGACAGGATTTCCGCCATCTTTCGCCGTTATATGTAGGGCATAGTTGTCCTGTCTCTCGCGATCGAGCGGCTTAGTTAAAAGAATGCAACCAGTAGTAGCGTTGACCGCAAAGTCACTGCATTCAACAGATAAGGCATAAGTCACTTGGGCATTTACTCCCGAATCCGCATCCGTGGCATGTATGCAGTGCACCACTGTACCTATCCTAGCACTTTCCGCCAACCGGAAGGTGGCTAAGGTCTTCTGTATGACCGGGCGATTATCATTCACGTCCAGGATCGATATCGGCAGCATCTTTGAATTTGATTTTGTGGGGTTGCCCAGATCGTACACGGTGATATTCAGGACATATTCGTTTTGACGCTCTCTATCCAAATAACCAATTATCTGAAGTTCACCACGGTCGGGATCGATACGAAAAACCGAATCATAGTCCCCATCCGAAATGGCGAAAACCAGTTTGCCATTGTAGCCCAAGTCCCGATCCTTAGCCTCTATCCAAGCCACAGTTTCGCCCAACTGGACACTTTCATTTATAGACAACTCCATGGGAAAATTCACGAATTCAGGTCTATGTACATTTTGGCCATATCGACTGGGAGTCAGGGACAAGTCGCTGAACACCGATTCCGACACACTCTTTACGTTGTTCTTTTCCGCCAAAGCCTTTGTTTCGGCTAGCCTCCTGGCCACTCCGGTCTCCCGGCACTCGAATGATCCGAAGCCATGTAAAACACTAGCATCTCCACCCAAATCTTCCGGCATCAGGTGTACATTTAAGATCAGATCATCGGAGAAATGAGTTCCATCCGTGGCAGATACCTTAAGAACACGATTAGTTAGAGAGGTTTTCATCAGATCGCAGGCAATGGACAGGGCACCGGAGGAAGGGTCCAAGCTGAAGCAGCCGTCCTCGTTTCCATCGCTCAACCGATACGAAATAATGTCGCCAGCATCGAAGTCAATTGCGGAGGTAACGAAAACTTCCGTGCCCATCTGGGCCGATTTAGTAACCTTTCCATAGCAGTTAACGCGCTCGAACTGAGGTCTGTTGTCGTTAATGTCCTTGACGGCGATGGAAAGCTTAATTTCCGTCTGCCTCCTGTAGGGCAATCCCCAATCTGATGCACGAATGATCAATTCATAGTTCCTCTTCATTGTTTCGTAGTCAATTAGAGAGGTGGTCTTAACAATACCGCTGAAGTGATCGATTTCGAAGGGCACCGTGTTGAGGTTGGCAATACTATAAGATATGTACGAGTTTTCACCAGAGTCCCGGTCCTTGGCTGTGAGCTTTACAACAAACGAGCCAGCCAAGTTGTTTTCGTTGATAGTAATCATTTTATTTATATTCTCGAAAATCGGGTCATTGTCGTTCATATCCTGCACGCTGATTTTCACCTTGGCCGAGGATTGCTTTCGCGATCCAACGTTGGCCTGATCAATGGCCGACACGGTTAGTGTGTAACTTGACTTCTTTTCGGCATCCAGCTGCTTGGCGGTGTACAACATTCCGGAGTCCGGATTGATCCGAAACTCATCGCCTTCGTTGCCGCCAACGATCTCCAAGTAGACCAACGCATTCTTTCCCAAGTCAGGATCGCTTACTTTCAGCCTTATTACTGGCATGTTAATGGGGGCCGTTTCTGGAATGGAGACTTCGTAGATTTCTTGCGTGAAAATGGGAATGTTTTTGTTCTCGGGCTTGATTTGTATGGGAACTGATTTGTAGGCGAATCTGCGTGGAGTCCCCAAGTCCTCCGCTCGCAATGTTAAATTGTAAATGAAATGTTGCTGACTTAAATGCGCAAACTTATTTAGTTCGATATAGTACTCGTCTTTGGTCTCTGCGGATCTTAGAAGGAACGTGCCATCCGGGTTGCCATCGACAATTTCCAGTCGTCCAATATTTCCATTCACCCCAATGTCCTTGTCATTTACTCGAATAATGCCATATATCAATGGATTTGATGTGGGCGTCACGCTCGAAAATGTTTTCGTAAAGATTTCCGGAGCATAAAAATTAACCTGTTTCACCGAAATGCTCACTTTGGCTTTGCTCGCCTGGTGGTTCTGATGGTTTACCCAAGATCCCCTATCATAGGCAAGAACCGTGAGCTCGAAGTGCGAGTTTTCCGCATACTGGAGTGGCTGTAAAAGGGTAATTTCCCCAGTAGTTGGATGAATGGCAAAATACTCGCTATCCATGAGCAGACTGTAGTAAATTTCCCCATTAATGCCGAGATCTGCGTCGTCCGCGGTGACTTTTAGAATACTTTGATATTTTGGAGTGTCCTCTGGAATAACTACAGTATATTGGGTTGGGTAAAATAATGGACTCAAGTCGTTGCGATCCAATACTTTAATGTGAATATTCGCTTCCGCTTCATGGCTTGATATATTTCTGTCGTGCAAATGTACATGTGCTTTTACTCTTATTACGTATTCCTCAGTTTTTTCTCTGTTTAGCACAACGTTATTTGTTCGAGTTCGAATAGCTAAGAAGGCAAAGTCTCCAACCAGTTTTTCTTCGGCTTTAAATAGCTTTTCCTTATCGCCGCTCACTATCCTATACTTAACTTCTGAGTTCAAGCCGACTCTCATGCCGGCCAGTCTTTCATGCAGTACTCCCTTAGCGTAAGTCTTACCCAGACTGTTTTCTGGTATGGTAACATTATATACATTGTGGCTAAAGCGATACAGATCTTGGAGTTGGTTGTCTAGTCTATATTCGAGGGTTGCTGTGTGTTTTTCATCAGATTTGCTTTGAACAGTTGGAATCAACCATAGACTACACAATAGTGAAATCCATTGGAATATATTGAAATCTTTTCTTTTTACAGGCGTTACATATTTTTTAATCTTCATAGTAAACATATACTGCGCTTATTTCACATAATATCCTGTAAGATAAACAAATAATATTTTTGTCATTAAACATACAAAATCTAAAATATATTAAGAAATCAATTAAAATTTAATTCAAAGTAGCCAAGAATATCTCTAAAGAATTCCAAAACCATGTGTATAAAGTTAAAAGACAAATTCAGTGCCACGACGAACTGCCCTTCGGTGCTCATCTTTCCCAGACCCCTCGAAACGATTTCTTCGAAAACAAGTAGAAAAGCTACAGTCGAATGTGACAGACTGTGAGATACCCGGCACCCAAAGAATTGTGAGTGAAAGTAAGAGGCACACTAACACTTGACTAATTCAATTTGTCTAATTATGCTTACATTTAAGAAAAGCTTTGCAAATGTTGACAAATGAAGACTAATGATGCCCGGAACATGCTGAGCATCACCAATTAGAGCTGCCAAGAAGAAGATTAACATATACAGGAACTTTTTATACCCGATACCCATAGTCCGTTGTTTTTTAAAGAAATTTGAGGAAAATAAATAGGATAATATATATAGCTTTTTTAACATATACGCTTATAACTCGAAATATAATATTTTCATCGTTTTAAGATCAAAATTTAAAATTTTCTTAAAACCGGAAGACTAAATAATATTACTGCCATAAAAACGATCAAAAAATAGTTGGAAAAACTTAATTATTGAGTCACAATTTGGGGAAAAAAAAACTCTCAGTTTATGTTGCTAAAGCCACAAAATGAAATCAGCTAGGAAAGAATATATTTTGATGAAAACAATGTAAATAAACCTCCTACTTTGATTACTTTATAGTTATTTTTATACTCGGTACCCTTAAGGTACAAGGATATTGTAGCTTAGTGGCAACCGAGAATATATGTAACAGACAGAAGGAGGCATTCTCGACTATATATTCTTATCTCAGATCTCAGAGATCTAGCTAGAGCTACCAAATTTGATGACAACATTCTAATCTGTTGCACGCAGATCAAATTTGTTTTATAATTTGGACACGCCCACTTCCACCTGCGAAAACCATGTCCATGAGCCATGTCCATGTGTATTTTAATTTCACCCACAATGCTTTGGGTTCCGGGTATCTCGCAGTCGGTCACATTCGACTGTAGCTTTTCTACTTGTTACATAAGTTAAGCATTTACGAGATTAAGATTATTATGAGTAAGATTTTTTTAATGATATAAAGTAAACATAGATGTTATGTTGTGAAAAAGTATCCCTTACGACACCTTTCAGAGCTTAAAATATATTACAAATTAAATATAAGATATTTTTCTTTTGAATTTAGCCGTATTAAAATATTATCTGATGGCATTTTGAATGCCTTTTGGCATTTGAATGGTTGGCCACAGAAACCACTTCCTTATTTGTCCCGTCAACTAAAATCATTTTTATTTTGACAATATGGAATTGCCCATATATACATACTTTTTTATACACCTCCTAAGAAGGTAGGAAGGTCCTAACAAGGAAAGTATTATTTAAGTATGAAAGAAAAGATGAAATTCCCATTTATGAATTTATTCCCTTAGAATAAAATATATTCTTTATTACATATGTATGTATTTATTATTTTCAGAAACATGTTTCTTGTCTTGGAAGTAAAGATCTGCCAGAATATATATATATATATATGTATATTATTGACCTCACACAGAGACAATATCGCCCTAAAATAATAAAACATAATTTTAATTTAAATTTACAAGGTTTTTTGAATATTAGAAACAATTTCAAAACAATTTGTGTGGAGTTCAGCGAGATAGGGTCAGGTGAGATTACTATTTATAACTGAACTGAATCGGACAAAGAAAATATAGAACTTCAGCTATAGCAATCAGTTTTTAGCAGGTCAAAAAGGTGTGAAGACGACCTTAAAGTACGACTCCGAAATCGATTTGGCCTATATTTAAAATCATATGCTCACGAGGTCTTATCAGTGCCTAAGCTATTTTATAAAGTTTGAGTTCGAATTAATATTGAATTATATTTTGTTATTCTATATTCCTATTCTAGCAGTGTTTTCTTTTTAGTCAGCGCCATTTTTAAAAACTTTTTTTTAAATATGTTTTTGAAAAAACCCGCTTCTAATTATCTTTCTCATAATCTTCAGAAATAATTTATTAATTACAAAGTGTAATTTTGTAGGACTTATAGTTGTCATGTTATTGTAATATTAATTATCTGGCTATTATTGTAAATACCTCTGTTTTCTAACTATTAGAGCTCTCATACTAAACTAAAATGGTTTTAAGTCAACAACTTTCGTAAACCTTCATTACCTTCTTTAATTATAAATATATTGCTTTTACAAATTACTCAGCCATACAAATGTGACCTTTTTGAAAAGGCACAAGCCTTACAACCAATAAATCCAGTTGCAATATTGCTATTTCAGGATATAAGTTTATATCGTTGCTTTATTTTGTTTTAATATTTCTAAATGTTGAATACCTAAAATGTCAATGAGTTTTTAACATTCCTCATCTATTTAGGAGAATTTAGATTTTGGCCAATTATCTGTTTTTACGTTTCAGAAATCTGTCGATGTCTCCCTGCACCAACAACGGATTTATTTTTCTGCTCTAAGACAATATTTAAATGCGCCTAAATTTAACAGGTTTTTAATAATGTATTTTGTTTGTTTTTAGCCAAGAATGTTTTAAATTTAAATTGTATAAACGGCTTATATTTTATTTGTAAATAGTTGTAAGGTCTAAATCTCTATGTTGTTTTTGTTTTTATATATGTACAAGCATGTAAAATTGTAACAAAAGTAGCTTATTTTTTATTTCTAAAGCTTTAGAAAAGTATACACAGTATACTTTTTTAATGAATTAATTTTTATGAAAATATATGTACTAAAATAAAATAGATTTGTCCCATTTTGTTCCTCCTAATTATATAAATAATAAATATGAAATTGATTTTGGTTTTTTTTTTTTAATATAATGAAAACAAGAGTCTTGGAACATTTCTCCGATTTGGCCATGGTGGGCATTTTGATGGAAATCGCAATTTCTTACAAAAGGCATATAATTCTTTTTTAGGCTAATTGTATTATCTTTTTTTTTTATTAGTTTAGTTTTCCGTTGTTTAGTTTACTAGTTTACAGCCTCCTTTTGTTCACACGAAGTTTTATTGTTTTATTGATAGCTTTGCCCCTTAAGATGCAATTTGACCAAAAGATGTGTTGACTGAAAACTAGTATAGTTTATTTAAACTTTAGGTAAAATTCGAAATTATAGCCCTTTTAGTAAAGCAGATGCATTTAAGTAGCGGACGTGGCGAAATAAACTTGATTTGCGTGCATCAAATTTGAATGTTGTCACTAAACTTGGTAGCTCTAGCTCTTATAGTCTTTGAAATCTGTCGTTTCACACGGACAGACAGACGGACATGGTTAAATCGGCTCGGCTCGTGACGCTGGTCAAGAATACATATATATATACTTTATAGCGTCGGAAATTCTCCTTCTGCCTGTTACATACATTCTCGGTTGGCATTATAAAGCCCTTATAAAACCCATGTACATTCCGGGTACCGGGTGTAAAAATATGAACATATCTTCACATTCATAGGAAAAAGATCACACTTTTAACTTTACTTTTGACACCTTTGCCAGATAAAGAAATTCTCTGTCTCACATTACACGAACTGGAAGTAATTTTCCGTGGAAAACCGTTTTAAGCCACACAAATATTTCCTGTTATTTTTATGCACTGTTTTCCAAGTAAAGTTTTTGACAGAGAGAAACAAATATACGAATAGTTTTAAATTAAGGCCGAAGAGATTCTCATTGCGTCATGTGTCACCATTAATTACCAGTTGAGGGCAGAACAAACCACTTGTTCGGGGAAGTTTCAAAACAATTTCACTGTTAACCGAATTTATTAAAATGTAAAAGCTGCGAAATGGGTTCGGTGTGAACCACATACATAAGCATATATACATATGTACATATGTGAGTAATAAAACCCGTAATTTATAAGAAAGAACTGAACGGCAGTTACCACCTCGAAAAGGGTGAATCAGTAAAAAGGTATAAATTGTTATTTATCTCAAGCTATAACGCTTGGTTGGTAATTCTGCAAGTAGGCTCGAATCAATTGTATATATATGTATATACATACATATATGTGTCGCAATAGCGAGCCTACGCAAATTGAATTGAAACCCTTTTCAACTTGTCCGGTTTCTCACTTCGAAAATCAACCCACAAAATCACAACCACAATCACACACTTTAGCTAACTGCTTTTCACGTAAATTTATATAGAAATGCAGCGTTTACATATAGGTATGTAATGCTCGCTGCATACATATGTATATGTTTGTGCATATGTAAGGCGGTGTACGCAGATAACATGTGTCTCTTTTTCCGTGGGCCTAATTTTCGATAAGGTAAATAAACACACACACCACAGCCGCGATAAACTGCGTGAGGACAGAACTTTGTTTAAACTGAGTTTAATGCCTAAACCACAGATGGAGCTAAATCTTTAAAAAATTGTTTGGCCAACATACTGAGAGGTACAGGTATGTGTGGGTATACTCTTACAATTAGAAGTAGCTCCCACTGCGCAAACAACTTCGGTGGAAATGAGTAATACACGACGTTTTCGTTGGATGTTCGTTAATTTCGAGGCGCACACATGGATCTAGATATATTTTCATTCATCACAGAATTCAGGAGCACTAACACGGATTACACATTAATTTCCAGCTGCATGTATGCACCATTAACTACGATCGCTCCGCTCCTCCCGCTCTCTTCAACAAACAAAGTAATTTCTGTCCGATTTGCAACACTGCCGGAAGTACGGTCACACCTGGCTTCGACACCGATAGATTAGATCGGATCTAGCGCATCGATCGATAGCGATCACCTATGGGCGCGTATTTAAAACACGCGTACGGAGTCATAATTATTATAAAATAATCATAATAATTGGCATATAACCATTTAAACTGTGCCGTACGTAGTTCTTAAAAGATTTCTAAAACACCTTTCTAAAACAAAAATAGATTAAATTAAATTAAATGAATAAATACTCAGTATTACTTGTTTTAAAATTGCTAAATGAATATTTAATATATATATAGTAACAATTTCATTTGGTCGAAATAAATGCAACAAAATATTTATTATAAAAAAGTTGAGTTATTAAAAAGTTATTAAAAAAGTTACTAGATAAAGAAGCCTAACAATGTAACCTGACAATAAAGCGGGTATGCAGCTTAGTAAAAATAATTTGGATAACTAAGAATCTTGCGTAGCCTTAATCCCTATTATTGGCATTATATTATACCTAAATTTGTATTAAGTCGGCGATTAATGTACAAAATTACTTATTTCCAACAAAGGAAAGTATCAATTAAGTCCTGACAAGATACAAACGTGGAATCCTTCATTCCTTATAATCCGAATCGCAAGGGCTGCGTATTTTAACAAATAGAACCAACTCAGTTGGGGGTTAGTTGGGCTCAAAAGGGTATATATTTTGTTGCACAATCCACTGTTATTTGTTAACTAGGGGTCGGGTTTTGGGAATTCGCCCCCGCACACACGGTTATGCAATCTTTAGGCACATTTACACTAATTTTTCAAAACCACATTATTGTAGTGAACCGTGTACCCAATCATATTGGTGGCACCCAATACGTACGTACATATTTCTGTATTTTACAGAGAGACATCACTAGCACTGGAAATACGTGTTGGCATAGAAATATTTATTGAATCGCATACTGACGCGTATCCTCGCAGTCATATCTAAAGAACAACACGGCTTTTGATTGAAACATACATTTCCTTCATTCAATTGCAAGCTACCGACGTACACAATAAACCGCGATTTTAACCAACATAAACCGCAGCCAATGAGAACAGAAATTCAACTGTTTCGGTATTTCGCAGACGCGACTCTCCTGGCCAACGCAAGTCCTTTCGTGTTGAAACTGAACTCGCAGGAAGGACACTGTTGCAACGTAGAACTCATACACTGTTGAGTAAAGGTTAAGAAAACAGTATTTCCCCTGCTCAAATAACAGTCTACTGCTGTGCAAATTTCCCACTAATTTAGCAGTAGGGATGTATGAGGGTGAAATTGCCAAGACATTTATGCTCTTTAAAATCTGTAATCACTAACAGGACTTGAAAATGTATTTCTTGTTAACTCAGGTCTTACAGAATGTCGATAAAATGGACCATTTGCTTAACAGTACATTTATAATGTGCATTGAAAGTAAATGAAAGTTACATTTAAAACCAAATTTTAATAAGATATATACTATTGCAGGTTGTGTAGAAATGTGGGTAGGAATTATAAAAATGCACGATTTAAGACACAACTAACAATTTCAATCGGGGGAATGATTTAACGCAAAACCTAGAACTTGAATAACATAACATTTCCCAATTATTTTGAAGAAAAGCCTGTATTGCTGGAAATTCCCAAAGTTATTTTACTTGAAAAATAAAAACTTACCGAATATCGTACACTGTATTTTATAGTACAATAATAACTTGACGACTTTCATATAAAACGTGTCGTAGAGGTTAGCAAATTGTCACTCAATGGCGCCATCCGGTGAGAATTTACCAACCACTCTTTGCATTAACATTTGTTTGTTTTTCTTTAAAACCGTTATAAAATACCGGGTTAACTCCGATATAGTTAAAAATGTAATAAATTAAACTAAATAAGTTACAGTTTCATTTTATTATCTATATGCTAAATAAAATTCTTATGATAGATTTTACAGATTTAGTCATGTGTCAGAAAAATTAGTGTTTTTTTTTTTTGTGAATGCTTCAACTGAATCTTTATTGTCTCAGAACTTACATGTACAATTATATTACAATTTTAGGAAAACATTCGCACAAGGCCATTTATTATTTATCCAAATATTTTATGCAGAAAATTGGCCAGCTTTAGGCAATGCAAATATATATAAATATAAATAAGCTTGCTTAGGAAATAGAATATTAATCTATCAAACTGGGAATTGATTTGGGATACATAGTTTCACGGCGAGATGTTCTCAAAATTCTTCATAGTTTATTATGAACTTTTGTACTATTTACAATAATTTGAAAGCGCCTTCTGTTGGCGAGCAGTGGTTCATTCTGTGAGAAACAAAAAAAACCTAGTTCCAAATCGACGAAGGAGAGATAGAAAGGTCAATAGTCAAGAAACACTTTCGCCAGAGAGGCTTTAAAGGATGGTTCCCAGACGAGAGAAAAAATACTAGGAAGTCCGATTGTTATCGAACGCAGCGTTACTCCCATACTAATCTTACCACTTTGTTTAAAGAGGGTTGAGGAAATTTGTGGCATCCATAACGAACAGCTCCCCAAAATTGCAGCATATTCCAGAAAGGGACAAAAAGTGTCGCAGCAACTCCGAATCAACCATCAGTGAGTATTTATCGGTATTTTTGACACAGTCGACTTCAGTATACTTCAAAACAGTTAAATAATAAACATTCCTGTAAAACCATGTTGTTATAAAATATGGATTTTATTTTAACAATGCTTTTAAGATTTTTCAAAATAAATCATACTTAATATAAATTTTAAAGCACTTTAAATATTTAGTTAAATGTCTGCTCATTAGAGAGATCCTGTGTCTGCTTGTTTCGCTTCAACTCGGGCTCTGTCTGAGAAGCGTAAAAGCTTAAGTAATTTTAAGCGGTTGTTTAAAAAAGCTATAAACTAAAAAGTTTTTTTTAATTTTTCATTTATGTTAACCCGTTCTCAAATCATGCCCACCATACCTTCGGTTTTTAAATTGTATAATAATAGATAGAAAAAACAGTGTTTAAATAAATCTTTTCTTTCAGATGTAAAATAGCTTATATATAAACAAAAGATAAGTAAGAAAATAAACTGAATATCCAAATATATGAATTAAATTAGCGTTTTCTTATTTTTAGTCATAGAAAATACGTAATATATATAAATAAGCTTTTCAAGTCAGATTTATAAATAAAAAACGATAGTTAATTTTTATCTAATGGTGTTTCAACTCTATTTCTTAAGACTGAATTTAAGTTTTTGGTATATTTATCGTTGGGCCTTGTAGTATTTTATGTCGTTATCAGTGTGGTCACGCTGCAAGCATGAAAAGTTTACCCGCGTTGAATTTGCGGAAATTTAAGCATGGCACTCAACTCTCGAGGAACTCTGGAAACCCAAAGCCAAACATCTAGCAATGGAAACCAAGTGGGAAGTCCGCGCATGGAGAATATTCTCTGGGGCAGATTGTACGGCAAAAACCTTAACATTGAATCACTGGGTACGAGCTTGAAATTTTGTTCGATAAAAACAAATTTTTGTAACCTTCATTTTTTTTATCGATTCCGTCATAAATTGTCGCACTAATATTTATAATGCTTCTTGCTTGTCTCTTAAATTTCTATTAGATCTGAACACCGACGAGTTCTCCGTAGGTCGTGGCAAGGCGAATGATTTAATCCTCACGCTCAACCAGTTGGCCGGAAGTAACCTGAAGAGCATTTCCAAAGTCCACTTTATTATCAAACGAGCAAACTGCGAATCGACAAGTCCAGTTTACATACAGGATCTCTCACGAAATGGAACCTTCGTGAATTGTGAAAAAATTGGACTAAACAAGGAGCGCATTTTGAAGAACGACGACGTTATTTCATTTTCCCAGTCCACCCACAATGCATTCGTGTTTGAGGATCTCAAACCGAACCTGTCGATGGGCCTGCCCGAGGAGATAACCAGCACGTATCATGTAAATCGCAAGCTCGGCTCCGGGGGCTTCGGACTGGTGCACCTTGTCTATGATACTCGCACCTGCCAGCAGTTCGCGATGAAGATTGTGAAGAAGAATATGCTGTCGGGGGGCGACCCAGAACAAGAGCTAAACGAGGCCAAGATCATGAAGACTCTATCGCATCCGTGCGTGGTTCGTATGCACGACATCGTTGACAAGCCGATCGCTGTTTATATGGTGCTGGAGTTTATGCCGGGCGGCGATCTTCTCGATCGGATCATGAGCAAGAAGTTACTCAACGAGGAGACTGCTAAGCTGTACTTTTATCAAATCTGCCAAGCCGTTAAGTATCTTCATGATCGCGACATAATCCACCGCGACCTCAAGCTGGGAAATGTCTTGCTGGCGTCCCATGACACGGAGACCCTCCTAAAGGTCTGCGATTTTGGACTGAGTATGTTTGTCCAGAATGACTTGGGTCCAGATAGAGCTCCGCTTGATGAGGTTCTGGAGGTTCAGATAAACGGTGGCCAACAGATATACACCAAAAAAGTGGACATCTGGAGCTTGGGAGTGGTGCTCTTCTGCTGCCTCAGCGGAACGTTTCCTTTCTCTGACGGCGACGGCTCACCAGTGGTCGAGAAAATTAAGAAGGGAGAGTTTGCCTACCTACATCCGGCTTGGAAGAGTGTTTCGCAAGGCGCGAAGCGTCTGATTAACCAAATCCTCACTGTGGATCCCGAAAAGCGACCCTCAATCGATGACGTTCTGCAGTCCAGCTGGCTGAGGGATGCACAAATGATGCAGAAAGCTGAAAAGATAATGAAGCTGGAATGGATGAAATACGAGGATGAAAATTACTTCTATGAGCCGTGCACTAAGCGATCTCGGAGCTATTAACAACTATACTTTGAAGGCACAAGAAAGTTGTAGTTTTCGAGGAATTTTTTCCAAAAAACTGGATGCAAAAGTGTCCTTTTTGTTTTGATCTTTAGTATTTATAAGTTGTTTATTGAATTTTCGCAAATGCATGCAAATGTGGAACCTCATTATTTTATAATTTTTCCCATCTCTTCTAATCTGTAATTTTTATTTGTTTATTGATACAATTCATTACAATTGCTTAGAAACTGAACGAAAAAACACTGAGCTTATGGAAATAAAGCATTTTAATTAATTTATTTGTATGTTTTCGGACTGACTTTGGGTGTCAGCGATATCAAACAATTAAGTCCATATTGCATTTATTCTACGGCGTTTTCCGCGGAAATTGCAATTGGACCACCTGTCGCTGCCTGACGGGCACCTGAGCCACCATTTTGTACAAGCGGGGAGAGCCGGAAAACGGGCAAGGCGCGGAAAAACACCATCGAGGCGGTGTCGGTGTGACCAGTTGCCGGAGAGGCAAGAAATTCCCTCGCTTTCTGACCAGTTTTCGTCATTCTGGGCGACAAGGCAGGCGAGCACATCGCCGAGACCAACAACAAAGACTGCCCGAAAAGACAACAATTAAGAATAGCAAAGCACGGATTTTAAGAATTCTTGCTGTTCGGGGCAATGCTCGAAAGTAAATTTAGCCGACGACTCTATACGCGCACTTAGGGCCATTGGCAGGTGTTTTCCCGACGACCGGCTGGAAAATCAATTCTTGGCATTGCCAAGAAGCAGCTCTAGGACAAAGATACATTCTGTTTTTTTTTTGTTTGCTACCGACGACTAAGATGTGGATTCAGCCGAAGGAACTGCTCCTACCCTCGGCATTTTGGTGAGTAATTAGCTAAAATCAAGCCACTAACTCTTTCTAAAATCAGCCTGCGGGAGCGGGTGCGGGTACGGTTACGGGTGCTTGTGTGTGCTGGCATGTGTACATATGTATGTACATATATGCAGTGCTGTGTGTTCATGGAAGGTGTCTCACGGACAGAGATTATCGCGAACTGCAGTTCACACCAGGAGCTGCAGATCGCGCAAGGGAGCCACGCATGAACGGCGCAGCTGTGCTTAGTTTGATTCTATTGTTGATAACTAATTGAGCCGAGTTCGCAACTCAAGAACAATCTCTGGTTTCGCAGCGCAAATAAAAACACAGCTGGTGCTGCTGCTGGTGCAGCTTCAAAAGTTACTTCCAACTGTTTCCTGCTGCGTAGAAAAAGTCCCCCACACGCACGCACACACTCGCGCGCACATGCACAGCACTGCCCCAAGAATGGCAACCATGCAACGTGGATCTAATATCTATAAAATCCCTTTTCTCTCCGCAGGATTGCCGAGATGCACTCGCGATACTTTGTCCTGCAGAAAAGGCGCGGCCACGGCGAGTCACGTGGCTTCGGGTCCATTCTGGTGGGTACCTACGACAGCGTGATGAATACCAAGCCGCCTCCGTACCGCATCCTCCACCAGACGCCCTCGTCGGAGGTCTCTTACGGTAGGTTTCTTCGAGCACTTCATCATCTTCATGCGTCTTATCGGTTTCAGTTCGAGGGGCCGGCGGGCGGGTCTCTGGCCAGCAATCTGTGACCGTGAATCATCGCGACTGGGTTACTCTGGGTTTTCATGGGAGTACGCCAATATTTCTTTCATCTCCGTATCGCTTACGTAAGCTCGGAACGTTTCAGATTACAAAGCGGTGGTCTGACTTATTTCTTTTGTGAGGAGAAGCTGGGATTGAGGGGACATAACCTAGAAATACTTTAGCAATAAATTCTTTTGTGGAATTTAAGATTACAGCTTTAGGATTAAAGATGTAGCAAAGAGCATTTAATCATACCAGGACCACAATACTTTCGGATAAAATTTGAATTGAGTTTAACTTCACAGCCCTGTGGCACTCCTGATAGATTATCCTGGATTTAAGAAAGGCTGTAATTGAAATGGGGATACCGAGAACACAAAGAAAGGAATGCTAGAATTGGAAAACTACTTAATTCCTACCAATTAATTCTATAAAAACTATAGAGTTGCAAAATTATCACTATTAAACTCTTATTTGAATATTAAAATACACGTACCTACATTCAATAATAAGTAAAATTCCTTTATACCCTAGAAATCGCCATTGGTATCACCCAGGATGAGATAGTCAAGGACTGGGAATGGCTGCAGGCAAATCTTTTCAAAGTGCTGGACGAGATGGAGAACGAAGACGAGGTGACCAACTTCACCATATGCAAAATTCAATCGCTCTACACGCAAAACAATCAAGATAACACCGGCGAATCTGCCGACGTAAAGGTGATGACTTCACAGTTTAGGCAGATATTCAAAATGCCCGAAGAAGAGCAGCTGGTTAACTCCTACTCGGCCACGTAAGAACGCAATTGTAACTTGTACTAACAGAGAGTTCCTAAAAATTCCAATTATTCCTTAACAGATATGTGAAGAACAAAATCCCAAGACAGGGACAGCTGTACATTTCGATGAACCACGTCTGCTTTTATTCCTACATGCTGGGACAGGAGATAAAGCGCATCATACGCTGTGCCGAGCTCGAGGACATCAGCCGAAATGCAAATACCATTTATCTGAAGACCACCAACAATATGACCTATAACTTCACAATGCTCTTCAATGCCAGCGAGGCGCATCTACTGATTGAGCAGCTCAATAAAATGGCCATCAAGCAGTTGATCCATGACCCCGACAGCCCCGTCGTAGATCACGATCCCTCGAATTTCGCGCGGTTGGGTAATAAAGTATCCAAGAAGCCTGTGCTATTGCGTGATTTGACAGCTCGCCAGAAGTCCGAAGAGTTTCGCATCCATTTCCGGCTACCGCAGTCGGAGATAATCGATGGGAAGATCAAAGCGAATATCTGGACACCTTACTCGAAGCGATTTAATTCTGGCTACATCTACCTGTCACCGAATTTTTTCTGTTTTCGTAGTGATGTCAAGGATTTGGTCAGTGTGGTGATTCCCATGAAGACTATTAAGGTGGGTTTGAGGATTGTGTCAACTTTTTAGCCTGTTTTGATTTCTTCTGTTTACTGTAGAGTGTGGAGAAGAAGGATGATGGCCAGCAACGGTTCGACAATCAAATTATCATCATTACATCAGAGAATGTGCCTTTCATGTTTGCTCAGATTGTGGACAGAGATGTGCTGATCTCCAAGATCACAGATCTTCTAGCACGCATTCATATGTAAGTTTTTATAAACCTTAGTTTACGAATTATTTAATTCGGATTTATTTTATAGTCCTGTAAGTCGAGAGCGCGCAAAGTATGACATTTCGTGGAGCAAGCAGACGGCCCTGATGAATACCTTCAAAACGCAGTTTAGCGCGGATATCGTGCGAAAGCAGGAAGAAAAGATGGTGCGCTGGGAAGCGCACTTCCGGGACTTTGGACGCGGCATTGGTATGTTCCGCACCACGGATGTGATCAATCTGATTGTGGAAGGTATTCCCGACAAGCTGCGCCAGGAGATCTGGTTGATCTTCTCGGGGGCGATACATGACAAGGAAATGAATCCGGGACTATACGAGGATCTAGTGGAGAAGGCGGCTTGCATCAAGAACTGCTTCACCCATGACGAGATCGATCGGGATTTGCCACGCTCGCTGCCCGAACATCCGGCGTTTCAAAGCACCGACGGCATTGGAGCCCTCCGACGAGTCTTGCAGGCATATGCGCTGAGAAATCCACAGGTTGGCTACTGCCAAGCCATGAACATTGTGTCGTCGGTGTTCCTGCTCTTTTGCGACGAGGAGAATGCTTTCTGGATGCTGGCCAGCCTGTGTGAAAACCTTTTGCCAGATTACTACAAGGACAAGATAGTGGGTGCCCAAATCGATCAGGGAGTGCTTAACGAGCTGGTGGAAACACACCTTCCCGACCTGCACGGTCATTTGGAGAAGCTGGGCGTGATCAAGATGATCTCCATTTCCTGGTTCCTCACCATCTTTATGAGCGTGATCAGCTACGAGAGCTCGCTGCACATCCTAGACTGCTTCTTCTACGAGGGTGCCAAGATCATCTTTATGATCTCCCTGCAGATCATCGAGTGGAACAGGGACAAGCTGCTGAGGTGTCAGGATGATGGCGAAGCCATGCTTGTGCTGCAGCACTATCTGGAGGGGATATACAATCCGGAGTACCAGGTTCCTCCCACCAACGATAAACGCAAAATGGAGCGCACGCAGACACAAACCGTGCAGACGCTCATTCACGAGGCGTACACTAAGTTCGGCGAGGAGCTGACTCATCAGCGCATCGACGAACTGCGCAACAAGCACCGTCGATTGACTATGCGACAATTCGATATTGATAACGAGAAAACCATTGTGAAGGCTTACGTCCAGAACCCATATTTCAGCCGCAACGAGCTGCACATGCTCCTCACCATCATTCGGGAGGAGAAGCACGCCTTGAAATCTTTGCAACAGCAGCAACAAAAGGCACAGTGTCCGCTGTCAGAGATGCCACAGCTTCTGCCACAGTCGCCGAGCAGGGCGGCCCAGGATTCGACCGCCTCTATCGGCAGATTCGAGGCATACTGTGTTAACTTTGAGGTATTCCATACGCTCTTCACGGAGCTCACACCTTGGCGCAAGTGCGTCAGCGTGGACATTGGCGAAAAGCTGTTCAGGGTAAGCTATTTTCTAGGGATGCATACCGGAGTAATGTTTCATGTTTATAGAATTTGTTTATCAGCTTACAGACAAGAGGGGCACTGGTACCCTCGACATTGGGCAAATTATCAATGCCCTGGGCCTGGTTTGTTCCCCCAAGAGCATGGAGAAGCTGAAGCTGCTGTTTGTCCTGCATTTGCCGCCTTTGCTGTCCAAGGCGGAGATTGAACGATCGCGACGTCCGCGTCCGCGCACCAAAGACGATGCCGAGGAGGCCTTTGAGGCGGAGGATTTCTTTGAGTGAGCTAAAACCTGCTTAGTCAGTAATTGGTTTATAATATATTATTAATCTGTACCCTTTTCTGTAGCAACGACGCCTCGGAGTCGATGGAGGCATTGCCCTCGCCTTCAGATCACAACTTTGACGCCGACGACTTTGCCCTGCTCAATGCCACGCAGCACCTGCATAATTTGGCGGGGATCTCGGGCAACACGTTCATGGACTTGTCGCGCACCACGCCCAATCTCTCGCTGAACTCCAACGCCTCCTCGTTGGTGCAGCGTAACTCGACCTTCTACGTGGACCTGCCGGCACTCCAGGGTACTGCAACATCCACAGCTGCTGGGCGGGACGATGACGGGCCCCAGAGAGGGCTTCGCCAGCAGGGACGTTACGAATCGATTGACACATTTTCGGATATTTCAGATTTGGGAGCGGCACGCATGACGCCGCCCGAAGCGGAAGCGGGAATGGGAGCGGATGTGGCAGCCGGAGCAGCCTCTGCTGCGGCCGCCGATCCAATGCTTCTGAATGTCGAGACTATATCGA
Source organism: Drosophila pectinifera (assembly GCA_008042775.1). Lineage (NCBI taxonomy): Eukaryota > Metazoa > Arthropoda > Insecta > Diptera > Drosophilidae > Drosophila > Drosophila pectinifera. Next base: position 77,813 of record VNKC01002004.1, read on the forward strand.
ATTTCTCACAGATCAGCGACCTGGTCGCTGCCACGCGACTTGAGCGCGCCGATTCGAATGCCACAGACTCGCGAAGCTTGGGCAGCCTGGGCTACCTACTTGACCAGCCCGATGAGGGGGCATCCAGCTCGCAACATAGCATTCCGCACATGCGTAAGGAGAATTTCCAGTTGTTGTGGCGCAGCATTATAGAAATCATGGGTCTGGTGCAGGACGAGGAGATGCAAAGAGCGTGTAAGTATAGGCTATTTGTAATAGATCTGACAAGACTCTTCTAAGCTGTGCTTTATTTTTAGACGAGAATCTACTGGAGCTGGGCAACAGCAATATTAAGAAGGAGCCCAGCCTGGAGAGCTTCACACAGTTGAATATGGGAGGCAGTGGTGATGAGGTAAGAGTTCAACTCGACCTAAGCAGGAGTTATAGAGTAAACAAATTTAATTTCGCCTACAGCAGCCGGATAGCAATGGCAACCCCACCACACCCGCAGCGGAGCCCAAAAGCACCACCCGCCTCTTTGTGGCTCTCGAGGAGGAGCTGCGCCAGGCAGCTGGTGGAAAGGCCAGGACCACAACGACAAGCAGCGGCGACAGCAGCAGCAGCAACAGCACAAACATCTCAGAGTCCTGGCACATATCCATTAGCCAGTTTATTGCCACGGTCCTGAACGTCAACAGCATCGTCCGAGGTTTCCAAACACCCATCCAAATCACCGAGCAGATTGAGCAGCTGCAGAAGAAGCGGCGCAAGTGTTTGTCCACCAACTACTGAATACCCACAGTCCCCAATTCCTAGCCCTATCCTAGCCACAAATCTGTATTAGCCATATATGAGAGCCCGACCTTGATCCTCGATCCTTGTGCAATGCGGCAAGCTTTTAATCGTATCCACGTTTTATGTATGTATATTGTATTGCCCCTACAGTAAGTTAAGACAATTGTTTGTGAATATAATTCTATTATTCCTATTATACAATGCGGTACATATAGTCGTATGTACTTTTATAAGAGAAGGGTAGGGTGTGGCAGTTCCTCCTAAATATCCATTGCCATTTGCTGATCTTCGTTTCTCCTATTCGCCGACGCATGCTGGCGCTCGTGCTCCGCCGTTCGCACCAAGCACTCCTCGTACGTCCACTTGGGGAAGACTCGCTTGTACAGGTACATGAAGGCAGTATCGTAGGATCGCAACTGGCCATCAAAGTAGCATTTCATGTGGCCATGGGTGCCAAGCGATTCCTTTATGTGTCCTAGACGTCCACACTTGGTTCTTAGTTTCACTGGCCTAAAGTATTCCACATCCTCCTTGTAGAAGAACATGTACCTGATAGTCGCAGACTTGCGATTGATGCGCATGGGATGACCGCTGAGGACAACGCGTTTGAGAACAATGCGATCTGGATTGCAAGAAAGAAGGCGCCCGCGGGCCACCAATGCCAGGGTGGAGTCAGGATTCACCTTAAAAGCCAGCACAGCGGCTGGAGGGAACTGAATGGGGGCATAGAACGTAGCGCAAACTGTCTCATACGGACGGAAGTAGCGTTCGAACTGCAAAAAAGTATCCAATTAACATTTATTAATGGAAAGAGAGTCGTTTTATCCTCACCTTATGCTTATCCCCATTGGTGTGTTGGCTGTAGATGGGATTCACCACAAACCGGCGATATCCGCACTGAATAATTAACTGCTCCTTGGACTTCAGAGGCACCTCCGAGTCGGGCATTCGCTGCAGGACGACGTTCATAATGCACATCTGGTGCTCATGTGCCAGCATTCCATATACAATAATGTTGTCCGTAAGTTGGGCGGACTTAAAGGCGTTCCACCGGCTTTCCGGCACATTGATCACATGGAGCGTGACATAGAATCCAGGCTGAAAAAAGATGAGTGCGATATAGATATAGAGTGGAAGCTGTAGAGCTGATAAACCCTACCAATACACCCTCGAACTCCTTGGCTTCGGTCAGAATCCTCCGCTTGGTACGGTCAAAGTTCTGGAACTGATAGATGCGCGCGTAATCGGCGGGCAGATTCTCCTTGGCATCCCAAGGCGACGTCCTGAAAGACTCCAGTCCGCGGTACTTCTGGAACCTCTCATGGGCGGGCACATCCAGCGGAGTGTCGATCTCATCTGGCCAGAGCTGATCTGTTCGCGCCTGCTGAAGCTTCTGCAGCGTCTCCCGCTCCTCCTGGAAGTCCATCTGGTTGTCGTACTTTTCGTCGTTGATGGCCGCCTCCGAGGACACGGACACACTGTCCAGGTACTCCTCCGTATCGGAATCCCGCTTCTCGTACTCGTCCTCGAAGGATTTATTGTCACACGACATGAAGTCTTCGTCATCCTCGTCGTCTTCATCGTCGTCATCTGAGTCGCCGCTCATGTCATCGTCCTCTTTGCTGTGTGGATCCTCCACCTCCTCGACATCAGGTATCCAGGCAGCTTGGTACTCGCTGTAGCCCTTGGGCACTCGCTTCACCAGCTTCATCTTCTTGGTCTCCTGCTGCGAGGCAGCGATCTCTTCTTCCGTGGGCCACGTCTGCTCTGCGTCCATGGGATCGGGTATGTTTTCGCTCTGAAGCGATGTACGCTTCAGTGGATCGCTGCGATCTAGGAGACGCACCTCGGCATTCTCGCCATCGCGGGATTTGTCCAGTTTGTATGGATCTGGCGGAGCCACCACCTGACCTAGCTGGAAGTCACCCAGGCCGGGAATGTGCACCAAGCCATTCACATTTAGAGATTGACCGCGTAGGAATCCAGTGACCTCCAGGGTGCCCAGATCCTCGCTGGGATCCGAGTTCGCCTTGAACTCCACCACGTCGCCAAAGAGATGCGGCCGGTTGGCTACATTGGGCAGAATGCGTTTCTTCTGGCCGCCAATGCGACGCATTACGGTCAGACCCTCGGTGGCCGTGTCCAGCTGCATCACCTTCTCCTCGGGCAGAAGCTTGGATATAAACTTCTGCGCCGCCTGCTTGGCAGCCGGCCTTCGTTTTGGATTGATAGACTCCAGATCCATGAGGGCCACCACAGGCGTGGGTATTCCCTGTGCAGACATCATGTTAAAGATGCGCTCGCCCCAGCGGTCAAAGATCTCCTCCTCGCCAAAGGCGGCGGAGGTCAGAAGCAGGGTGGTGTCGCACACCTTCAGATAGTCCAGGGCAATCAGCTCATTACCACGACCCACGGGCGGCGTAACAAAGGCGAAACGCTGCTTAAACCGGGGAAGATTCATGTAAACGATGCCGCTCGGCGAGTTCTCCACCACCAGTTCGCTGTCGCAGCTCTCGAGGATGGCCAGCGCAGACTTGGGGTCGATTTGCTCGTGCATGGGCAGCAGGCAGACCAGGAAAGGAGCGGTGTTCTGGCCACCGAGCTTTCTCTTCTGTTCCAGAACCTCCTCCCGCTTGTTCTTGCGCAGCTGGTTCATCTGATTGCGGCGCTGCTCCTTGCGCTGCTGCTGTTTGTGCTTGTGGGTCACGGCCTGGATGCCCACCTTGCCTGGAGGAGGTGAAAGATGTGTGTTAAACAGAACCCCCTTTGAAATCTGTTCAAGCATGTCTTACCCTTCATGGCATTATCTATGGCTCCTTTGGAGCGATGACGTCCTGTTTTATGGGCCTTGTTTGTTTGCTTCAGCGGCCCGGGCCGATGAAAAGCGTGATCCGCCATGCTTGCAAGTGTTTTATTCAACGAAATGCCTATTAATTTGCGTTTAACTTTTTGTTTTCGCCCGAGCACATGTTCCGCGCTAGTGTGACCAGGACTGGAAAACAAAGTTTCTCGTGGAGGGATATTTTGAGCTAATCTAGTATTTTTGCCAGTGGTGTTATTACTCCGATCTGGTCTCTCTTTTGGGTACCCGTTAAATTTGAATTATTTAAGGAATTTAATATTTATTGTATAAGACCCACACTAATACCGAAATAAAATACAGAATCATTAGTTTTTTTAAACCACATTCAATGTAAATATGTATTTGCTGTTTATGGTATAGACTTGACGTCTGCTTGAATATAACGCTGTTTATTTGCTAGTTTACATCCATCCTGTGATATATGTACGCGTTGGATTTTCTGCTGTAGTAGCACAGTATAGTAATAGTTCAACTGCCTTTGATTATTCGCAACCCTTCGCCTTGGCGCCTCTCAAAATATGTATGTAGTCTCGTCTCGAATGGGTTTGGGCAGGGCTTACATAGATAGGTAGTATAGTAATAGTAATCGTAAGTAATTAACTTAGTTGCGAAGTGTATTCATTAGTGGGAGTGGTGTAAATAATTTCCAAGGGTCTTCTCTCGGCGTGGGTCCTTTTAAAACTTAACGATAGGCATTTTAACACTTAACGATTAGGAGTTAAACAAAATGTAATCGTAGGTAAATTGAGTGATTGTTTCTCATTAATTGGATTTGGTTCCCACTCGCGAGAAGTCCACGGGGTTCGGTCGGGTACATATAGATATCCTAGTGAGATCCTTGCGATCCTTGGCGAAGTCCAACGGCGTGCTGGATAAATCTCAATGTTGCATGATTTTGCTGCGCTTTAGCCGCCTCTCTCTCGCTCGTTAAAGTAATTTATGCAGTTGTATATGGTTATTTGTATATATATATATTGTTCAATATTTTTTATGCATCAATCAATGCCAATGTGCTGGCCTGCCCCTAAAAAAACTATACGTATCGCGTCCCGTTCCGCCCCGATGTTCCCATTTACATACAAAACATACCGAGTACTTCTTCTACCTTCTCCCTAGGGTCTTACAAAATTGGTGCCATCTTGTCAGTGTTTCGCTTTGTGTGTGTGTGTTTCACTAAATGCAGAAGCTTGGCTCTGCCCTCCGTTCCGTGTCCTTGACCATGCCCGTGTCCTTGTCCGCATCCTTCTGAGTGCGCCCCACTTCCCTTTGATCTGTGTGCCAGTGTTCTCTTCTTTGTGCTCGGAATCGGGTTCGGAATCAGAGTCGGAATCGGGACCGGAATCGGGAGGATGCGGCTCCTGCTCCTGTGAGGCAATTGGCCAATTACATGTTTCGGCACTGGGCGCAAACGGAGCGCGCCTTTGTATTGTCACGCACAAAATCATGCACATTGAACTTTCCATCATCGCCATGGTCGTAGCCGCGACTCTTCAGCTGCCTGTTGATGACAAGAGAAAGGACAATGGGAATATATATAATGGTTGCCTGGGATGCGAGGCGGAGTTGGACGACGTAAAAGACTATACTGGCAAAGAGGCCTCCAGTCAGGTAACTTGCTTCCTGAATACAAATGTATTTTTTCTATAACCATTGAGGGAAAGGAAAAGTTTCTAAAAAGATGTCGATAATACCACCAATAAGTGCTAAATCATCGATGTTGCACAGGTTCAGTATGCACAGCGTCTTTGACTCATAACTGCCATGTTTATCATCAAATTATTATATTATATTATATTTCAAATGAAGGATTTGTTTAAATATATTTTAATACTAAGTAACGAACTTGAGAGTAGGGAAAAATAATGCGAAATAGATTTTTTTCAGTCAATTCCAATGACTCTTCATGACTGGAAATTGACCACTGGTCACCAATTGTTTGTGATGGTGAAATCCTACCTGGCCACCGCTGTGAACGCCAGCTCCACGTTAAGTCCCGTCTTGGCTGAGGTCTCCATGAAGGGCACATTGTGCTCCCGTCCCAGGCGCTCCCCGTCCTCGCGCTTCACCTGCCGCTCGCTGCCACTGCAGTCGGCCTTGTTACCTGAAAGCCGGGCGAAATTCAATTCGAAACTCGTAAGTTGATTAAGCGTAATCAAATGTGGCGAAAAGGTAGTCTTTAACCGGATCTCTCACCTATTAAAACGATGACCACGTCCTCCTGCGCGTACTCCCGGATCTCGCCCAGCCAGGCGCGTATGTTGTCGTAGGTGGTCTTGTTGGTCACGTCGTACAGCAGCAGCAGAGCTTCGGATGCAGATGAAAAATTTAATTAGGATCAAAGGAAAGCCGGACGAAGGTCACGTGGGGAAGCACTCGAAAAAAAGGTAAGTCAGAATGGGCAAGAATGCAAGCTTAACTACAATTCAATATAAAGTGTAAGTTATATTAAATATATAAAAATTAAAGCGGAAGAAAGAGTCTTCAACAAATTGTCAGTGAAGAGAATATCATATTTCTAAAAGTGCCATTCCTCTTTCATTTAATATAAGTGCTACAAGGAATTCCCTGAAATGTAACACCAAAAAACATGCTAAAAGCAGTAGCAACAATTTCTTGGAAAAAGAAACTGTTTACAAATGGTGGAAATTAACATCACTACAAAATCAAATAACGCTTTACAAAGAATACAGTTTAAAATAAAATAAAAATAGTTGGCAAGTCTCAAATATTTTTGCTAACTCTGCAGTTATTTAACAGATATTGCTTTTAAGTTTAAATATTTTTTTTATTGCAGTAAAAGGCTTATCTCACCATGGGCGTCGCGGTAGTAGGCGTGTGTAACGCTGCGGAATCGCTCCTGTCCGGCCGTGTCCCAGATCTGCAGCTTGACGCGGGTGCCATCGACGACGACCACTTTGTTCTGTTGGCATTTTTGTAATTTTTGTAATTGGAGGAAGCGTAATTTAATTTATTAATTTATTAAAACCAAGCACGAAATTCGCCCGTGGAAATGCAATTGTTATGTAAAATGCAATTAATTCACGAAATGTTCATGCACAAAAGCCGTGCCACACACACAGAAAGAGAGAGGAGGAGATACAGAGAGAGAGAGAGGGGGCTAAGAACAGAGCGGGTAGAGGGCAACGTTGCGTATGCTTAATGCATATCACTTATACGCAACGTGGGCTCGTGCGACTGTGAACCCACATACATGCAGACATGTAAAATAAAATTGAGAGAGGGAATATTCATAAGTACGGGCAGAAGGCAATTTGGATGATGAAAGAACTCCTCGAAGGATCCGGCATAATGATGATGTCCATTGCCTTTTCCCGGATAATGAGCAGCAGACGTTGTCAGCTCGTCCGGCCGTTGGCACTACGACAGTCCCATGCTGTGTGTCCCCCCACTAACTACTCAGACAGTCAGTCAATACCAATAAAGTGCGGAGGAAGTGTGGGAGGGGTACACCGAGGAGGATGCAGGACATATGGCAAAAGTTACTGGTTACTGGTAAGGGTGTATGAATTTAATGTGTATGCGAGACATATTGCCCTGATTGGATTTTGATTTCGAGTTCGGGGAAAGTAACATGAGTGAAAAGATAAACCAAGGATTTCTGGCTGAGCACACAGCACGTTAATGCACTGCCACAAATTCGAAAATAACAAACTTACACACAGGGAAATACGAGTGTTAAAATGCTTGGGAAAATATATAACATATTTAAGGTAATATCAGTTTATATTATTCTAAATTGTTATATTATTTTTAATTCTTTAATAATTGTGTTCTCTGAGTGTTGGGGCATATCTGACCAAATACATGATGATTCAGATGAATGAGAGTATAAGTAAATACATCAACATATTTTACAACATTTAGAGGATGCAAACTTTAAGTAAACATTTAATTATCCATAAACTGGCAGTCACTCATATACAATATTCGTTTACTTTATACTTTGGCCAAGAATCAGTCAAGTTGAAAAATCAACATGGAGACCACCCGGCGAATTAAATATCAGGTTATTCCCCACGGCTCCGCCGGGAAATGGGAGCTGGGAGGCAATCCCCGAGGCCAAAGTTAGACAATGCCAGCGTCGACATATTTAATATAGAAAACATGGCAACAATTTAAAGTCAAGGAAACGCCAAACGGATGGGGCACTTGTAAAATTTCACAGGACAGAGACAGATAGTCGGGGGAGAATAGAGAGAAAATAGAGGGCGAACCGGAGGCAATCCCCTCGTGTAGTTTTATAAATTAATGAGGCACGGACCGCACTGGAAGCGAGGGATATATGTAAGGTGGGAGAGGAGCGGCGGCCCCGGGCCGGGGCAACTAAGCCTCTAAATGTTGAAACGCACTGGGGCCCCCACAATAATAAGCACAATACAAGCAATAACACCAAGTTAAATACGTAGAAGAAGAGTAAACAGGGTACACACTGACACAGACACAGATACACACACGCCGGGACACGAGGATGTAGAACGAACATCAACAAGTCCTTTTCAAGTTCACATGCTTTTTAATAAATAGTCCCCCAAGGATCTTTATCTTTATCAACAAGCCCCAGCACGGCGAAGTGGACTGGGGCTCGGATTCATATGGTTGGCTTGGAGAGGTGGCTTTACTGAGGTTTTGGACAACAAGAAGAACAAGAACATGGAGATGAACTGAACATAAAGAGGATAACCGCAGGCAACAACGAAATCATGAAAACCGCAATCCATGGACGGACGGAGAAAGGGACAGACAGATAGCAGGAGAAAGAGACAGAGACAGAGGCAGAGACAGGCAAAGAGACACAGGCAGAGCGTTAAAGCAGAGAGGTAAGTAGGTGGAAATCGCATTCAGAGCTCTGACAACTGTTGGCAGGGCGCACTGAGTGGTGAAAGGAGAAGTGAGAGTGGTACACGGAGAGAAAAAACTATTCACTAACTAGAGCCTTAATCTAAGGGATAATACCTCAATTCTAAACTTGGAAATAAAGAGACGATTTATTACAAACTTACTAACTTGTTAGGTAATAAAATTCAAGCCATAACTACAAAAAGTTTTTAATCTTTGATCTAAGCCTTATATACTGTTAACATATATTTAATATCCTAATTTCAGATAAGCCGAAACTTTAGATGTTAATTAGACTTTCGTATTTTTAACAAAAAACTTTTAGCAGATATATATTAAGTAAGTAAGTATTAGCAGGTTTAGATTAAGCATTTTGGTAAAGTGAATACCGGTTGGCATTTCTGCATTTATGTTCCAGTTCCCAAAATTCCAATAATATAATAATTAAATAAGTTAAGAGGGTAAGGTCACTTTAAGATCATTAGAAAAGGAGTGAAAACACATTTTATAAACTTGAAAATTAAAAATCTAGATAATAAAAGTGAATCCATTGATAAATTACGTTAACAAAACTAATATTTCTTTCATTTAATTTTCTTTGCTTTAATTTCCGGGAACTTGTTACTTTATGGGACTAACAAGTTGACAAAGTTTTTAAGTAGTTCCCTTTGAGTCCCTAGAACTTTTTTTTGTGAACTAACAAGGTCAGAGTGCCCAGTTTTTATACATACAAACTAAAAGCAACTTTTTAAATAGCAATTGAACAATATTTTATATAGTGTTAAGTGAATACAATTCAGGCAGACTTCACTTAGAATCAAAGATATTGCGAGTTTCTTCCTTTCAGTTCTTAGAAGTTTACTAGTAGGTGTAACATATTAACACACACGTTACAGATTAAGGAGTTTTCCTCTCTGTGTACTCGAGGGCGGAAAGTTCAAATAGATGGATACTTGATGCGGGATTCGGAGTCAGAGTTAGAGTCTGAGATGTGAATAAACTATGAGAGAAGGAGAAACACTTAGGCGGAAAGAACAACAATGATAGGAACAGTAGAACAACTACAACAAAGATGACAATAATGACAACGACAACAATATACGCATATACGCACACAGGTACTTGAGAACAGAACACACACAGAGTACAAAGAACGAGTAGTAGCACTGAACAAAATAGGAGCTTGGAAAGTTGAACAGAAGAGAGTCGCAAGAAGCGGCGGGTATAAAGCGCTTACCCTAAAATCAATGCCGACCGTGCTGAGGAAATAGCTCGGCACATAGCGACCGTCGCGGAAACGGATCAGGAGCGAGGTCTTGCCCACTCCCGAGTCGCCCAGCATTATTACCTACGATGGCCGTCCAGCGATATGGGAGATACATACAGGTGTCAGTCTTTATATACATATAGGGGTAATGGATATCGGGACCCTAAGGAGCTCTGACTCTCCTGTTGTCGTGGTTAGACCACCATGATTCTTCACCATAATTTATGCGCCCGGTCTAAATACGTAATGAGCTGCTTATGAATTTTACATGCCCTTCCTATGAGAGTTCTCTCGATTTCAGGGAAGTCCCTGCTTAAATCCCCGAGAGCCAAAATCCTTTTAAAGGCTCTGGCTTCCAGCTTGTGTTGACTTTGCCGGGATACCGAGGGCTGGGTTATGCAAACACTGCAATTGCTGATTTGCCGGGGGAAAACCCATATTTGCCTGCTGCTAACTAGACGAATATTCTATCTGATTTGTACTCCCACACACAGAGAAAAGCCTTCAAACTTAAATTAAAACTTAAAGGGAAATTAACAAAACTATAATAATGGGGAACGTATATTTATTCAGATATTTGTTACCTTATTTAAATTTTATTTAAGCTGCATTTATTTCGCTATTATTCAGAAAGTAGGCCGTTAAAATGGTTAGTTAATTTAAATAAATACTAATTTAGTTTCAAATATATTGTAGGTATTTAAATCATAAAGGAATTAACCAAACTATAATTAACAAATAATAATAATTATTATTTAAAATTTATTTAAGCTGCATTTACTTCCCTATTAATCAGAAAGTAGGATGTTAAAATGGTAAGCTAATTAAAATAACTACTTGTTTAGTTTCAAATATATTGTAGATATTTAAATCATAAAAGAATTAACTAAACTATTATAATGGGCAAAGTATTTTTATTCAGATATTTGTTACCTTATTTAAATTTTATTTAAGCTGAATTTATTTCCCTATTAATGAGAAACTAGGCTTTTAAAATGGTTATTTAGCTAAAATAAATACTAATTTAGTTCCAAATGTATTGTAGGTATTTAAATCATAAAAGGTAGGATTAATTTAATGCAAATAATAATCACAATAAAAATAATCAGGACCTTAAATAGTAAGAATTGTAATATGAACATATACACCTGATTTAGGGCTTCAATAAAATTCCACATAATAATTAAAACAGTAAAATGCTTTGGATTTTTCAATTTCTTCGTGAGAAGTTTTTTTAATAATACTCATACTAAACTGGTATTTAACAAGATAAATAAAGAATAATTTTTCTCTGCTTATTTAAACTCTATACCTGGCCCAAATGAAAATCAAAATTGTTTAAACAATTGCTTCCATCGGAGCCAACTAATTGGCACACCTTAAGTGTCTTTAAGCCGCCTCGGGGGATTTATGCAAATGTTAGTGCCTTCCCCTGGCGTTTAACGAGCGCGACAAATAAATGAAATTTTTATGCAGCTCCTGTTTTATACATTTTTCATTTCCCCAACTCGGCCCGACTTGCCAGCTGGTTGACAGGAAGTCGCGCCAGGAGTCGCAGTCCTGTCATAATTCGCTGGAATTATTCTAATCAACAGCAGCTGCAGCTGGGGTCGGAATGTCGCAAAACTTTGCTCTCCAATTGAGGAACCGGCATGAACTTTCCTCCATTTAATTTCCTTTGTCAGTCTGCACTTTATTGAATTTTATGACTTTATTTTCGACTGCTTATGCAAATCACATTGTAAATCAGGCCAAAGCCGATCAGGGCGGCTCGTAAAAGTCACTGGCAGTCACACAAAAAGGCATTATACATAAATCAAGTTGCGGCCTCACGAACAAGTTCCTCCTGGCGAAGGATGAGCACTTGGCCCCCAGACTCCTGAGGTTTCCCCCAGTAAGTATTCCTATGTATGAGCATAAAAAATAATATACTTTTTGGCACGCCTTTGTTGTCGCCTTTTTGTGAATGCAAATTGGCAGTTGAGGAGTTGAATCGAAAAAAGGGAAATATTTTGGCGTCGTTTCGGGGGAGATGCCCTGAAAACTAAATGCAGTGAAAAGCAGGACTCCAATTTATTTTTTCCAACTGGTTAATGCTCTAAACATATACTTATTATATTTTAAAGTTACATGTAAAGTGTAGTTCTGATAAAATAAAATACTTTTCTGCCTAAGAACTTCCCTGCCTGGCTTTATATTTAAAGAATAAATTTCTCCATTTCAAGCTTAAAATATACATCTTCCTTTGATATATTACTTGGCCTGGTAACCATTTACAGTTGCCCCCCAAAGGTGCCTCGTGGCATCGGGAATAATTCCCACTAATTGCAAAGATTCGCCGGCTTATTCACCTTGCCCATTATGTCAAAGTCCTCGTCCTCCTCCGGCGCATTGGTGGATGAAATCATGCGGATGAGTGCTCGTCCGGCGTTCTTGCAGAGAGTGGCGCTGGCCCCTTCGCTTAGCGGGCCCGGGGCTGGAGCAGGTGCCACAGATGCTCTGGCAGGTGCTGCTCCGCCTCCGCCCCCTCCAGTGCCCAGCCCTCCTCCTCCTCCGGCGCTGTCCAGGAGTGGCTGCTGCTCAGCCCCGGATGCCAGACGTACATTGTTCAGGCGAGCCATGAAACCATTGCCGGATGAGGGCAGATGATGCGATGTCTGTGGCGCCTGATCCCGGAACAGAGATCCGGAGGTCATGTACTCCGGCAGCAGTGGCTGCTGCGAGATGGACTGCTGGCGCTGGTGCACAATGACGCTGGGCCGGCGCTTGGGATAGCCATCATCGTCGGAGTCATCCGAGGCGATGCCATTGATCTTGTCCAGCGTCTTGGGGGGCAGCTGGCCCGGGGTGATGTGCTGCCAAGTGGGCTTGACCAGCGACTCCCGGCGCGTGGGCGATCCGCTGGCCAGCGGCGATGGACTGGCCACTGAAATGGAGGGCTTGCGTGCTCCCGAGGGACTGGCGATGGAGTCGCTCCGGTATCTGGTCTGCTGACGACGCATCTTGCTGAAACCTCTTTACTTCCTGCTGATTGGCCTGATTCTATATTTAACACACGCACATAAATCAATAATCTCGGCTCCGATGTCGGATGTCGGATGTCGGTTGTGTCTTCATTATTGATGGGCCAAAGCCACCCCCGGGACAGAGTATTACCCTTACCGAAAAAATACATAACTTGAGGGGCGCCCACCCTCCTTGGAAGTTTGTTTAGGTCCCTGGATACACACGCAGGCACACACTCGCATACACTCGCACTGGCGTAATTATGTACTGACATTAAAACTCATTAAAAACCATAAACAAAATGGAGGGAAACTTTCTTTATCCCCGCAGTTGTGATTGTGCTTTAATAAATAAAAATGGCGCACATTTTCACTTTTCAGTTAGCTGCCATAAAACAATGAGCGGGGAAGCAGGTGAGCAAGCGGAGAGGTGCAAATTGAATGTAATTTCGTCGCTCTCTCTTTTTTTGGCCAAATGAAAACCGAAACCCACAAATGCCCCCGGGCCACAAAACAACTGTCGTTGACAACAAGCGGGAGGGGGTCTGGCAACTGGGGTGTCAGGTGGGCGGAAGTGGGCCAGGTGGTGTTATTCCGGTGGCCGTCGCTAAATCAACAGTTGGCAAGCGAACCGCAAGGTCAGCGAAAGCGAAGCCACTGGGAAGCTGTGGCCAAAACTAAATTTTGGCTAATTATGCGTTGGCCCGTTCGCCATGGAAATTCGGGAAAAGCGGCGTCGAGTTAGGAGGCCTGTGATTAACTAACGCTCAAGAGATGCCATAACTTTTTGGGTTTGAAAGGAGTTGTATTATATAGCTTACATTTCGTGGAAAAGTTTCCAGAAAAACAAAGAAAGTATTGACAACAAATTTCAGGCATAAAAACACAAAAGAAGCAAATAGGTTATAAAAAATGCAGGCTAACTGGAATTGAAATCTTTAAATGGAAATATTTCATAAAATACCCCAATCCATGAACTAGAAATCACACTTCGCTTGGCAAAAGTTCAAAAATTATAATAATAGGGAAAGTCGAGTTAGTAGAAGGCCTGTGATTAACTGGCGCTCAAGAAATGCCATAGATTTTTGGGTTTGAAGGGAGATGTATTAAATGGCTTACATTTCGTGGAAAAGTTTCCAGAAAAACGAACAAAGTATTGACAACAAATTGCAAGCAAAAATGCAGGCTAACTGAAATTGAAATCTACAAATGGAAATATTTCATAGAATACCCCAATCCATAAAATAGAAATCACATTTCGCTTGGCAAAAGTTCGCCCAACTTTTATTCGCTTTGACGTTTTGGCGTTTTTGCCAGCAGCGAGGTGGATTTCAGCCGAACTTTAATTTAATTTGCAGCTCAGCAAAATGCCAATACATATATCAATATGCTCGAACGGCTTTCAATTTCCAGACAAAACCCCTTTTGACGTGGGTGGATTGCTGGCTGCCTTCGCCCGCAGATCCAAGCAAATTCACCCATCCATCCCACAACACGGCTGTCTGCAACCTGTCGGTTCACCTTTATTCCTTTCGCCTTTTCTGCGGCGCCTTAAAGACCTCTTTTTATGGCGGCTCTCGGCCAGAAGGTCCTTAAATGCAGGTCAACGACAGCGGCGGACACGTGCAAACTGCTAACTACCCTCCGAAGGAGAAAGTAAAGAAATGGCAATGAAACAGGATAACCCTTGGGCCTGGGACAATTTGTTAAAGCGGAGAAGTGCACGCGATTACTCCACAATCGAAAAGGAGCTGTTGCGAAAGTTCAATTACTTGGATTGTTAAGAAGGTAAAATAAATAAAATAAATAAATTATAATGTTGCCTCATTCCTTTAAGATAAAATCATCTTAAACACTCAACTTCCCGGATCTTAGCTCACGGCAATTCCATAAATAAAACTGAAGAATTACAGAAATAATAAGAAGCCACTTGGTGTAGCCCTGAAAACGAAATGGACATTGTAACCTGATAGTCCTCGAGACAAGGACAATTTGTGTTAAAGCTCCGAAAAGGTATATATTTACCAATTAGTCTTCGATCCCTGGCAACGCACTCAAAAGCAGACCTTTAATTACGTCCGAATTCCATGTAACTCCCTGCATAAATACATATATTGCCTTCGGGCCATTCGGTTCCTTTATGCAAATATGCCAAATGATATTCCAAAAGTTTACCCTTTTTTCCGGACCTAGGGCTGGGTCAGTGAGGTGTCGATCCATGAAACAACCTTTGAACAGCCATCGAGCAATTTACTTTAATCAACTTAGAACGCAATGCCTGATAACAAAAGTTTTTAATTGGGTTGTCGCTGTCTTCTGCCCAGCTGATGCCACGCCCTCCTTATTATTTATCCTACACAGGAAGCAATGTATATATAATGCTAGATATTATATCATTTAACTGGAAATAATGTAACTTTATTTAACTTGCTTTCTATGAAATTTGTTTGCAATTTAAATAGCAATCGTACTACTCCCTACGCTAATAATGCTAGATATTATACAATTTAACTGAAAATAATAGAGCTTTATTTAACTTGCTTTCTATGAAATTTGTTTGTAATTTAAATAGCAATCGTACTATTCCCTAAGCTAATAATGTTAGATATAATATAATTTGACTAAAAATAATGGAGCTTTATTTGACTTTATTTAACTTGCTTACTATGAAATTTGTTTGTAATTTAAATAGCAATCGTAACACCTTTACTCTTTAGGGCCTACATTAAAAAGGTTACTTCTTAAGGTTAAGTTCCCTTATTCAAGACAATTGTTCTCAGTGTACCCTCCCGCTGCTGGTGACAACAACTGAAAGGCGGAGAGACTAAAAAAGGAAAAGAGAAATTTCCTTTCTCTGAGTACACGAAATTTGTTCAAAGTTAAAAGTTAAGCAGAATTTTTCAGTTCCTTTCATAAATTGAGTGGGCAGGAAAAGGGAGTCCCGGCCTGGCCGGGGTAAGGCGGGGAATCCCCATTTCCAAGCTCGTCTGCAGCATTCCCCGTGTAATTATACAAAACGAAAGGGGACTCGGAACCGGATCCTGGAGAAAGTGAGTGGAGGCAGCACAGGAAAGCAGCCCTGGGAGCATGGCGGCCAGCCAGCTTGATGGTTCACTGCACAGCCATTGGAAGCCCACGCACAGGACACAATGCTCATGTAAGCGTGAGGTATGTCCTGCCCATACACACACACACACACACATTACCACACACCCACGCATCCAAGCACAAGGGAAAAGGATCCCAGGAGCGCACAGATACTGACACACATTCAATTTAGCGCTCAATCACGCCGCTTAAACGGCGGCAACAATAACAACAAAAGCAAAAGCAACAACATGGCCAACAGACTGAGTCGCCAGACAATAGTTTCCTGATTGTAGGGACAGCTTTAAGGAAATGACGAGCCAGCAGGATACAAGCACAGCTAGGGGCAAGATAATAGTAACTCTTCTTGTTAAACTAGTTAGTTTTAAAAGCTATTATAAGATCATCTAAGTATGCTCTTTAAAATGTCAATACTAAAATCAAAAAGGATGTGATCTAAAAATTTAAAAAAAAATGTGAAAAAATTTAAAATTTATAACATTTATATACGTATATATTGTTTATACTGTAAACATATGTATTTTAAAATTAAGTGTGAACATATTGTTATTTAATGTAATCTAGTGTGTACTTCTTTCTTATAAATATAATAGTACCTAGTAGTAAGTATTGATAACACGATAAGTATCTTAGGAATTGCGGCCAACTTCACTTGACAATAATAAGAAGAAAGAGATAAACGCGCGAAATTATACAAATTATGTATGTAAAATATATAAAATAAAGACCATCATTTACAATACAATTAAAATTAAGTGTTGTTTTATTTGAGCTTTAAACTGCTTTAAAAACCAAGCGAAATGTTGAGGCTGATCAGTTCGCTAAAAGTAAGTACTACTGATGAGGTCCCTTGACTGGGAAATAACTATGTCAACTAATATGACAACTAATATGTTTGAGATATTTTACAGTATGCTATGTGCTAAAAACATATATTTATACCAATAGTCTGATGCTTGCCTTCGCAAATGAATTAAATCAGCCCCTATCGAAAACCCCTATCGTTTATAAGCTGATTATAAATTTCAAAAATAGTTTAAGATAAGGCAACATTTTCATTAGAGCTCAATAAAATATAAAACAAATGTCTGAGAAGTATGCAATGACTGTAATTAATTAGTAATGCCTAAACAATCGAAGCTCCTCATTAAAGCCTCTTGAAAAAAGGCTACCTTTTGGTATCATAACTCTAAGCATGCTTATTATTCTAACCACATCTGTGGCGCCTCCCACGCACAATGCCATGTGCGAATTGAAGATTTTGAAGGGAAACTTGAAATTGATGAGCGGGCCAATTGACAGGACAAAGGCAAAATGCTTGTGCGCCAAGCGTTGCCATAAAAGCTTCGAGGCAGCCACACAACGCTTTACAGCTTACCGCCAGTGGCGGGTGCATCTTTGACGAGAGCATGTGAAAATGAAAAGAAAAGTCTGGGGGACGGGCTCCCCAGGAGATTTCTGCTAGTAATCGGCTTAAATGATGATTCAAGTGACTTCCCCCTCAAGGGGATGCCCCGGGATGTTTCGAAACAGGACACCTGTGGCAGAGAATATTCCAGCGCCCATTTTGCACCTCCCTCCTTTTGAAGTTTGTGAAATCACAGTCGGGAACCAAAACCGATTTTAATTGCAAAAATCGATGGCTCGTTTATCTCTCAGAAACCTTGAAACCACAAGCTCCTCAAAAAGATTTTCCTGAAATTGCAGGCCTTCAGAAATAACATACTGCGCTGCCATCTAATCATTCTAGGGGAGAATCGGGTTGAAATCAGGAGTGGTCTGGGGCAGATACTAACCATGACCTTGGGGCAGTTTGCATTCATGCGCAATTATTGAGTCTCGCATAATTAATGCGCATTTGAAAGAAACCCGAGTCCAAGTAAACAACAATAGACTTCGCCGAAGACAAGGCTGAAATCAGGTTCGCAGCCAAATGGGATTACGTTCAATTGCATTGATCAATTCCAATTTGAGCCAGATAAAGGAACTCCATTCAGGCAAGAATTGATGATAATTTTGCACTCATTCTATTATCATAAGCGGTACAAGGCCAAATCCCAAAGCAGTTAAAATATTTAAATGTCATAAGTCCCATACTTTATGGCAAATAATTGATATAGAAAGAACGGATTTTTAAAGTATTTTAACATTATTTAGGTGCCTAGCTTTGTTTAAAAATAGTTCTAAGATCTATTCCTTGCAACTTAAATCGGTCAAAACAATTTGAAATATTTCCTTTAAAACATTTCTTTGCGACTAAAATTAACCGCTTGGGTTGCTATATAAAACTCAACTGGAAATAACAATGCTAAATATGGAGGTCGGTCAGCAAACGTAGTACTGATGAAGACCATGGCAAGGTCAGGGAACAGCTTTAACAAGATCTTTGCATATTTTTATCATAAGATCGCATTTTGATTTATTTTTTTAGACAAGAAATCTAGCCCTTTTAAACAAGAAGCTTTTGCTAAATTACAATTATAAAGTCTTTAGATAAAATTGAATATGGCTAATTAAATCTGAACAACAACAAACCCGATAATGAGCTTTAAATAAAATGTAAACTTTAATCGCACAATATGAACTAGAAATAGTCAACTAATATGTTTGAAATATTTTAAAATATGCTTGTGCTAAGAACATGTTTAGCAACAGCCAGTGCTGCCAACACAAATGTATATGTTGCAGAAGTTTAGCATACACAGAAAATGTAATGTTTAACTCCAATGTTATCTATACCTTATTAACTTTAAAATCATGACTATAGCTTATACGTTTTCTTCGTTTTAGAGGGAGGATGTGGGCGTGGCCAAACTTAATCCGAATGCAACAGATTATAATGTTGTGATCAAATTTGGTAGCTCTTGCTCTTATAGTCTCTGCGATCTGTGGCTTCACACGGAAGGACAAACGGACTTCTAATTTGATTAAAATTCACATATTCCCTTTAAGGTCACGCGTCAAACAGATTGTCAAATTAGAAGTCAACTGGAATTCCCAAATCCGCTTAACGCCACAAAAACCAACACGCGTTTGCCAAAACATTTTCCGCTGCACTTGAATTATTAAATGGAAAAGCGCGAAAGGGAGAGCGCGCGGACATAATTGTTTTCATTTATTTTTAAACTCGCGCAGGACCTTGCCAATTTACCCAGACACCACAACACAAACACACCACTCGCACACACCCACACAGACACAG
Source organism: Drosophila pectinifera (assembly GCA_008042775.1). Taxonomy (NCBI): domain Eukaryota; kingdom Metazoa; phylum Arthropoda; class Insecta; order Diptera; family Drosophilidae; genus Drosophila; species Drosophila pectinifera. Next base: position 96,889 of record VNKC01002004.1, read on the forward strand.
ATGAGGTGTAGAAAGCGCCAAAAATAGCAAATAAAAAATGCAGCACTTTCGAAAGCAAGTTTTTACAGATATTTTCCAATATTTGAGGTGCGCGCCAGAAATATTGAAACTGAAACACAGGCGACTCGCTTTACTTCACTTTACGTTTCTGATTCTGCCTCTCGGCTGGAGTCTCTGGCAACTGGAGCAGCTGGAATATTCGGAAGGCGAAAAAGGACACGCGCGCGGTGCTATCGAAGCGTCAGCGTTCAGACCCACAGCTAGACTGGTGGCTGCTGGCTGGCCGAGCCAGGAGAACTCGCATCACTCAGCTGCCGAGTCCTTCGGCTTGCTTCGATTTGAGTTCGAGTTCGAGTTGCCAGCTCGTGGAGCTTCGGTTTTTTGGCTTTGGCTTTGGCTTTGAATAACCAGCAGCAGCCCTGGCCTAGAAACGTGCAGGCTGGCCTCCCTCGGACGGGGAGGGGCACTGGGGGTCTGGGCGGCTGTTTAACAGGGTAGTCCCTTTTCTAGGAAATATTCCCCAGTATTTACCATTGGTTAATTAAGATAAATACTTAAATAAGTTAAGGGTCAATTTCCTAAACATGATGATTAGGGTACTAATATTCTGCATTATAATTCGTAAACTTGTGTTCAATATTTTATGTTCAGGATTAGCAAAAGAATATTTATGAGTAATTACGGATAATACTTTTAACTAGCATTGAATTAAAGATCAGTTCCTAGGAACTATCCATTATTTTATGACAAGTTAATGAAAGGGCTGATCCCTATGATATTATGACACTACATCTTTTCTTTGAAAGTTTCCTAGGAGCTTGTACCATAATACTATAATATATAATAATAATATAATAGTACAATATAATAATATATAATACTTCGTTGTTATTCGTTTAGAATTTTACATTGAAACCTAAGTATATATTAATTTTTAACTAGTTTTGCTTTTTAAAAGTTTTAGATTGTCTTGCTAGAACTTAAGTAAAACCCTATGAATGAGCAATGTAGTGTTATAACCTCATTAATGTTAATAGATTTATTTCTATATAGTAATGATTTATAAAAACATTAAATAAAATATATTCCTTGAATTCTCGCGAACCATTAGGTTTTCTCAGGCAATCCTTTTTCCTGTTTTAAAATAACGAACTACCCTAGTGTGTGCGTTTGTGTGCGGAATTGAGCCAATAGTGTTGCAATTGTTGCATTGAGGAAGGGGGAAAGGGGAAAAGGAAATGGAATGGGGAAGGAAAATGGCAAGGGGAAAGGGGAAAGGGAAAAGGGAAAGGGCAACCAGCATCCAAGGCAACTGTAATCCGTTGCACTTGAACTTCATTGGCGGCCATTGCGGTGGAAGTCTGCGCCTGGCTTCGTGTGTCTGCGTGTGCTGTGGGGCTGAGCCTGTGTGTGAGTGTGTGAGAGTGTGTGCGCGCTAACCGAGTGAAAGTGAAAGGCAGCAACAGGTCGCGTGAGTGTGTGTGCGTGCGAGCGAGTGTGACTGCTGCACACAACCACACACACACTTTCACTTCCAGCCAGCAAGGGGGCGCGGAAAAGGTCGAACGCAGCGGCAGCGAATTATGTATACCCACCGGGGGAAAAATCAATTTGGAGGATTTATTCCTGCCGCCAAAAATAGAAAATCTCCGGCGATTACCCCAACAATATGTTGCCTATTTAGCGGGGTAAAAAGTACACGACGCAAAAAGATTAGAGGGGTTATTTAATTGGACATTATAAGCGGTTTAGAAGCTGGTAAGTCATTTAGAGACTTTTAAGATGTTCAGTCGATTATTATCATTTACAAAATTACATACAAAAATAAAAATATGGCAGTATTTGTCATAAAATGTTTTAGCAAACTAAGGAAAATATATATTTCATTATTTTCTTAGTTTTCTTAGTTATAAATAATAAATAAAATAAATACTAATACAAAACTCACACCTTTGAACGCAAAACAATTTCTAAATGTTTAAAAAAAAGCTTTATATCAAATCTGATTGCAGGCAATTTACTCAAAAGCTTACCCAACACTACCTCCACTATTTATCTCAGTGTACAGGCGAATACTTGTTACACCAAATGTACGTAAGCAGCTGTTCCCCAATTACACACGCACACTCAGCAGGCAGGCTCACACACACACAGGCACACTACATAGGCGGACCCGAAACTCGAATGTGCGCTCACAAGTACAATGACAAGAGGCAGAAGGCCGTTGCATGGACAGGGTCAGGCGGGACTCAGGGGGCAGGCTACTGTGCGGGTTTCATGCAGCAAGCAGCGCTACGGATTCGCCCACCATCGCAGGACTCTCACCTACGCGAATTTCGCAATAAAAAGCCCTTACGGTCGCTCTTCATGTAACTCGAACCAAAGAAAATTAGTTTCTTAAATTTTAAAATTTTTATTCAAATGTACGTATTAATTTAATGTAAGCCAAGTCTTCCAGTGAATTCCCGAAAATAAGCTACACAATATGGTTGCAAATTACTTCGAATTCTTGGTATTTTTATAAATTTGTTGGATTTTTACTGTCGGATGTAATAGCCAATATTTATATTAATTCCAATATCTAAAAGCAAGCAAATAGTGTTCTAGAATATTCAATAATTGGCAAAAAAAAAAACTGATTTAATTAAGAGACTTTAAATTTGTTCAAATAGGTAAAGGTTCTACTTTAAAGTTCATTTTAAAATCAAAGAGTCGCAGTTCGAGTTACAGAAGATTGGACGGGGGGCGTTCAGCTTATAGAGGTTTAACTGTAGTTAAAAACTCACCGTTAATGCGATGCCCACTGTGGCGGAGAAGGAGCCTAGCCGGAACTCGCCCGTGTTGTACTTGACCAGGAACGAGGTCTTGCCCACTCCGGAGTCGCCCAGCAGGATCGTCTTGTGGTTGACTGTGTCGTCGAAGGGCTGCTGGTGGGCGGCGGGCGGTGCCTGGTGCATGTCCACCTCGTCGTAGCGATACGATCGCCAGCCATCGTCGTAGTCGTCATAGTCCTCGTTGCCGTAGGCGTACATCTGCAGGGCCTCGCGCGACGGCCGATAGCCCGGATATCCGGTGGCCGAGCGCTGGACGGGCGCCATGATGGACTCGTCGTGGTAGTGATGGCTTCCGGTCAGGCTCTGCTGGCTGTGGTAGTGGTGGTGCGGATTCTGGTGCTGCTGCGTCGTTGTCGTCGATACGGAGGCGGGGGCTGCCGGCGGGTTGTAGCAGCCATCGCCAAAGGGGCGGCGGCGCAGCTCCTCGATCCTGGCCTGCGTCGTCTCCGCATCCTCGAAGACGTCGTCGCTGATGCTACTTGCGTCGTCGGGATGCGCCGCTCCTGCTGCTGCTGCTGCCGATGCTCCGCCCGTTCCCCCTCCCATTCCCACCGCTGTGCTGGCCATTCTTCTGGCAAGGCGTGTGTCTTGGCCAAAAGCCCTGGGCGAGCTTTTATCCTGAGCTTTTGTGGTTTCAGACTATCCTTAAGGCGTTTACATTTGTCTACTGGCTAAGAGACTGGCTGAGCTTTTACTGTATATTCGCTTTTAATTTATATTTATTATTTAAATGGCGAATTTTAGAATATCTTTGTATATTTCTTCTTCAAATTTAAAATTGAAAATTTTGAACGAAATACTGTGAAATCGTGTTGAGCTTTTCTCGCCAAGTTTCCTAATATTTCCTTTTTGATCAAAGCAGCGGGTAAACTTTTATCCTGCGGTTCATTTATAGCCGGTAAGAGAGTTTTTGAAAGCTTTACTCCAGAGCTTTTACGCAAATTCACGCTTTTCGAGTTTTCTGACCTCTCTAGCTATTTCATATTCACCGCCATCTTCATCTTAGTCGCTTTTTGTATGGTTTTATTGTTTAGAAAAGTTTCCTTGACTCTTCCTTTTTGTTAAATTTTTAAATCTACCGCTTTATTCCACAAAAGCTCTGACTTAACTTTATCCTGCGGGTTTTCGTTGACAGTTTGACAGTTGTATTGAGCTTTTGTAAGCTTTCTCTCTTCGGCTCTCTCCGCTGTCTCTCTCTCTCTTTATGACTTTGACATTTACCGTTGCCTGCCGCTGCCTCTGCCTGTGCCGACGTCGCTGCCGTCCGGTTGTGTGGCACGTTTTCTGAATGAACTCGCTCTTCGGGGCTTTCGGCGCGGTTTGGGGGCGGTTGCTATTATTATTTTCTATCCTCTATTCGCAATAAGCTTAATATTTGGCCAGCCTTATCAGTTGGCCTGCTTCCCTAATCGTTATTCGTTAGTTTCGCGTTGCCAGTTCCAGTGCAATCGAACTGGGTATTGGTTTTTCCCTTCTGGTTTGTTGTTTCTTGGTGTTTTGTTTGAAGCCACTAATTAAATGTTATCTATGTAAATTGTAACTAGCTAAACATATTGACTAAGACTTTATAGGTTATGCGCTAATTGGTGCTGTTTTCACTATGCATTAAGATTATATTTATTTATAAATATGGCATTTAATGGGTTTGCTTGGTGTTTTCAACTTGAATTTTTTTGTTATTTGGTTAAAGCTTTTGTTGATTTCTCGGTTTACTTCGCGTTAAATGTATTATCTTTCCATTTGTGGTTTATGGGTCTCTCGTCGAAAATATTGCGTTTGACTTCGTAGTTTTTTCTGTTCTGTTGTTGTTGTTGTTCTTGGTGTTGCTTCTGTTGTTGTTGTTGTTGTTATTTCACTATCACAGCATAAATAAAATAATGTCATCGTAGTTGCCGCCCCCGCCACGCGAACCCTCGGCCAACACACAACTGGCAAAAAATATCTGCAGTCGCCACTTCCTTTCGACATCCTTTTCTCCGAGCTTTCAATGTGGTTATCTCTCGTGCTTTTTCTATTGCTCTCTCTTTTTATGACTTTGACATTTGAAGAGTCCTAGGCCTGAACTAGTTCATTTGATTAATTAGGGAGAAGTCAATTTCTAGATTTAAATTACCATAATTACTTACTTTTCGATTTTATCTTTGCCTAGACTTAATGCTTCTATATTTGGGTTTATCCAGGAGAAATAAAAGCTAAACATTTGAATCATTTTTTTAGTTAGAAACCTTTCACAGAAAGACTAATAAGTTTCCAGCTTTATTTTATTAAACGTTTTTTATGTTATAAGGAGTATCATTCTTGTCTTGAAGATATTACGTTTATTATTTTGAAGACAAAAATGTACCTTCTGAACACATTGTTTCTGAAATCAAATTTTAATTTTAAATTTCGTTTATTTAACGACAGAAAGTGACTAAAACAACCAAAAGTCCATTTCAGGCTTTGCAAGGATATTGTAATTTCCCAAAATTCCACTGAAGAAGATCTTCCCACGAGCTATATATTTATACATTATTATTATTATTATTAAGAGGAATATAATGTCATCAAAGATAAACTCGATAAAGATATAGTCCTTTTAAATAAAAAAATTTTGATATGGCTGATTATCCTTGCTCCCAAAGTTTTGCCTTATTTATTATTTATTTTATGCGAGTACACCGAGTTTTTATTGTCAGCATAGTCCGCGGATGCATCCAAGAGTGACCGTGCTCCGATCGAGATCTGCACTGAGGAATCGCACTCCCGAGTCTTAAATTGAGGATCCTGCATATCACTAAGCAGGTCCTTCCATATAAATTATTAAAAAAAGGAAAATATTAATTTGAATACTAAAGAGCTAATGATTGGCTGCATAATGAAATTAAGAAAACAATTAACAAAAAATATATAATATGTAAATTTATTAAAAAAAAGAGGAAGTTCTATACCTTTTTGAAAATAATGTCTGGTATATATTATTGCGGGGTCACACTGGTCTCGACACTTAACTATGTTTGGCCCAGCAAAGTTCCTAACCTTATAAATGCTTATACTACTTTTCCAATTTTCCCACCACCTTTTATTACACTTTATAAATGATTGTGAACGTATTGTTATGTATCTTCCATTGTCATCCGAAGCGGGCGCTGCATTAACTATCGTAATTGATCGCCAGGTGGCGCTGCACTTAGTAGCGCGCAGCATTTGTTGTACATACGATATATTCATTTATCGCTGATATTATAAATAAAATTCAGAAAATAATAACTAATATATAATATAAATAGAAATAATATATGTTATTCAAAATAAATAATTTATTCTTATATTTGTATTAATTGTGTTATAAATATAATATTTGGAACAATGAATACCTGGTTATTAAATCCAAGAACAGGAAAACACAGGGTAGTATTTCTGTTATGTCAAATGCAATAATAGTACAACAAAATTAATAATAAACTAAAAATACAAAAATTATAATCGATTCCCTTGCAATACTCGGACTAACAATATTCATCTCTAACAATATCGCTCTTCCTCTCTAGGGAGTGAGAATATCGATGTTGGAGACTAACATCGATATATCGGGTTGTTTAAAAACATCGATAGTGGCCTCAATGTTTTTTTGCTCTACGGTCACTCTGCTGCTAACAAAAACGCGAAACATTGTAAAAAACTGGGAATTGCGAATAATATAAATAATCGAGCCATAAATAACCCTAATTAATTAAAAATGACCGGACGCGGCAAGGGGGGCAAGGCAAAGGTGGTGCGCGAAAATGTGCAGGACAATCGGGACGATTTCCTGGTCTACGCGGCCGAGAAAATAATCCAGAAGCGCGTTAGAAAGGTGAGAAGCACGTAAACAAATGCGCGGAAAGCAGCGAAAATAGACAAGTCTGAGTGCAGGACGCAATATGCGCAGCACACGGGACTTATAATATATGTGGCCGAAGCAGCACAAGGTCACATGTCCTTCGACATTTTTGGGCAGAGGACATCTGCTGCAGCAACCACCATTTGCACGCTGCATGTGTGCGAGTGTCGAGCGTACGTGTGGATGTGTGCGTGGAGTGCGTACGCGTGTGTGTCTGTGTGTGTGAGAGGCTTCGAGATGTTTTTGTTGCGCTTCGATGATGGAAAATCAATTAATTGTTGTCTCCTTGCATTTTCACTCTGCCACACTTCCATTTCCAATTTTATTTCCAGGGCACCGTGGAGTACCGCGTAAAGTGGAAGGGCTGGAACCAGCGCTACAACACATGGGAGCCGGAAGTGAACATTCTGGACCGCCGCCTGATCGACATCTACGAGCAGAGCAACAAATCGGCGGGCACGCCCTCCAAGCGCGGTTTGAAGAAGAAGGAGAAGGAGCCCGATCCAGAGCCGGAGCAAGAATCTGAGGAGGACGAGTACACCTTTACCGGCGACGATGTCGACAACAACCAGGCCACCACCTCGACGGGCGGCGGTCCAATTCACGATCCCGAGACAAAGAAGGAGAAGGAGAAGAAGCACCACCACCAGCATCATCACCACCATCACCACATCAAGTCCGAACGTGGCAGCGGGCGGCGCTCCGAGTCGCCGCTAACGCATCACCACCATCACCACCACCACGAGTCGAAGAGGCAGCGCATGGACCACAGCTCGTCCTCGAACAGCAGCTCCACGCACAACTCCTTCGTCCCAGAAGCCGACACTAACTCGTCCAGCTCCGAGGATCAGCCGCTGATCGGCACCAAGCGCAAGGCAGAGGTGCTCAAAGAGTCGGGTAAGATTGGGGTGACGATCAAGACTTCGCCGGATGGACCCGTTGCCAAGCCTCAACCGCCACAGCAGCAGCAATCGCAACTGGAGCAGCAATCCTGTATCCCCGATCAGCAGCAGACGGAGAAAATAGCAAGCGAGGCGGCCACACCGCTGAAATCGGAGCTGCAGGCTAACACGCAACAAGCCAGTGAAGCCATCTCCACGCCCGCTGAATCTGCCGCCGAGGAAGAGGAGGCGGTGGCCGGCGACGAGAGCACACAGCAACAGCCGCCTCCGGAGAACAACAACATACCAAAATCGTGCAGCAACAACCTGGCTATCAACCAGAAGCAGCCGCTCACACCACTATCCCCGCGAGCTCTGCCGCCGCGCTTCTGGCTACCGGCCAAGTGCAACATATCTAACCGCGTGGTGATAACCGATGTCACCGTCAACCTGGAGACCGTCACCATACGCGAGTGCAAGACGGAGCGGGGTTTTTTTCGCGAGCGCGACATGAAGGGCGACTCGTCGCCAGTAGCTTGAGCTTCGGCCCAATCAAAGCCGGGCGGCAAAATGAAACGGAAGCCTGAAACAATTGTAAATAGAAAAACCAAAATGGAGAAGGAGTTGTGAGTTGAGGCACTTACAAGTCCACACTAAATGTTGCTAAGCATTTTCTCTTTAGGACGTAACTTATTTATTGTATTTATTTTTAGCGTAGTTATTAGTTGTTTTTACTAGCTATTAGTTTTGTTTTATTACAATGTTTAATGTGCAATTGGTGTCTTGAGCAAGTGCAATAGTTCATTTACCGAAAGACTGAAATTTATTTTGATATGATTTTAAAATCTGAATTGTATACAGAAGATGTATCACTTGGACTTTTAGTAATTCTGAGAATAAGGGTATATATTTACATAATTGAACTTTCTGCAATATCGACCTTTGACCTGTCTTTTTGTAAATGAACAGTGTTGCGACTGCTCAACGTGCCAGTGCAATAGATTGTATATCCTGCAGCATACATAGGTATGGCGTGCATATGCATATATTTATTTACCACATATTGTATGTATATTTTTCTACAACACTTTGAATCTTATTGAGGACAACACGAGACACTCATTTGCTACAGAATCGAAATCCTTGCGAAACCGAAGCAATTGTTGATTACGCTTGATATATACAATTATACAAAAACTGAAGCATATATATTCATACATATATTCTCAAGTATCCCAATGTTGTATTTGTTTATTATTACATATATTTCCCCGCGCCGACTGATTTTACGAAAAAGAAACCCCAAAAAGATATATATTGTAGCTTGATAAATGTTTTTAGAGTTTAGCTAACAACAATCTCCACTTAATATTTATTTTATACGATCAGCAGCCATCAAAGGCTGTAAGTGCTGACTTGATGGATTCGGAGCTCGTGCAGTGCACAGCTACGGAGTTCCCAAGCGAATGCATCGATTCACCACTTAATCCCATTATGAATCATCGCCTAATTCAATGGAAACTGCAAGGGACCTTTGGAATTTACAAATTCTTGTTTATTTCGTATAGTCCCTATGAGTCAGATTCTGTTTTGTGTTAGCTATTTATTAGCTAGTTTTTAGTTGCGGCGCTAATTCCATACATGAAAAAACTCAAAAGGTACCTTTTGAAGTCTTGTAATTAAGTCTGTAACTTTAATGTTATTGCCGGTATATCGATTGTAAATAATAAATTAAATAGAAGCAACCAATATGACATATTTTCTACTGCCGATATAATATCGAGGGTCAAGGAAGAACTAAACATTAGAATTACGGAATAAGGCTAACAATCAAATAGTTTGTGCACTTTTTAGATGTCCACATCTAGGCTAGGCCGCTCTCATAAGGGCCGGTACTTGTTGATAAAGGAATTTATAATGGGCGCTACCTTCTCTGGCTCATTGAGGTGGACGTGATGCGTTCCCTCCACCTCGTGGTATTCGAACAGGGGGTTGTGGCGCAGTTCCGCCAACGTGGCATCGAAGTACTCCTTGCGTTCGTAGTACGGCGCCTGCAGGGCTTTGATGAACAAGTGCGGACACTTGATCCGCCGTGCCATTTCCAGCGGCACTTCATGGTCCAGCGTGTAGAAGAGCGAGGACTTGAGTCGGTTGTCGCGGGAGAAGTAATACTTGTGCGGCTCGTGCGTCGACGGTCTGCAGTTTCGCTGCAGCAGGTATTTGCAGGATTCCAGCGACACGGATTTGTTAGTGCCCTCGTGCAATCGGGTCACCAGCTCGTCCCACTCATAAGAGGGAGGCTCTGAACCACTCTTCAGTCGCCGTTCCAGCTTCAAGGTGGATTCCAGACGCTCGGACAGCCCATCCACAATTTGGCGCGCACTCCGGATCGGCGGTTTTAGCACGTCAATGCCCACGAACAGATCCACCTTGTCCGGAAACAAGGCGCTGAACACGAAGCCGTTGATGGAGCTCATCGAGTGCCCCATTATGGATATCTTGTCCCAGTTGTAGTCGTCCATTAATCGGCGAATAATCAGAACCAGGTCGATGGAGTGGTAGGAAGTTCCGGCCGGCAGCCAGGACGACAATCCGTGTCCCGGAGCGTCGATGCTCAGGAAGGAAAGATGCGAGGGCAACAGGGGAGCCAGGGTGTCGAAGGTCCCGGCGTTATCCTGCCATCCGTGCATTCCTACAATGGGACGCACATGCTTGGGTCCGTACCACTTGCCAGCGAGTTTACCCCAAGGAACAGGAATGGAGATTTCTTCATACTGAAAGCGAATGTCATCGTGATAAAAGGGATTGTAAAGTAAAAGGGAATAATACGACAACCTACGTGTTTGGTTAGGATCTTGAGGGGCTTGGTGGATCCACTGCTCGAGTGCCGGACATTCTGGAGATTGGGATGCTGTATCAGCAGGCGTAGACTTCGGAGCACCTTCATTTCAAAGCAGCAGTGGATTTCCTAGTATTTTTGTTGAGTAATGCAATGGTACGTTCTTCAGTCCCCGACGATTGACGATGTTCTGCCCCGTGATTTCACCACACAATGATGGAGATGAGGCGGCGATGTACTTTGCCAGATGAACTTTGAGCACCTTGACCTTGGTCACTTCTTTTGGGCTAACTTTATGACGATATAACCCGGAATCATTCGTCCGAAGCCGCACTGTACTGTAGAGGTGGTAGTAAGTCGATGGAAGAATCGATGACAGTCAGCTTTAATTTATCAAGTCGCTTTGAATCAGTTATAATTTATTTAAAAGAGAACCCTCAATTTTATTTTCAGGGTGGGGTTGGATAAATTAATTCATTGTTTTATAAATAAAAAAAATACAGAAATTTGGATTTTCCCACAATTTAAACAAGTGCGATGAATCGATTAATCGATCCGTCTATCGATGTTTCTCCCTCTTCAGAGCCATAAATATAAATCAAATAACATGATAGAAATAAGTTAATTTAAATACCTATTTAGGAAGCCCTGTGTAAGTAAAGTAAATGAAGTAAATTCAATATATTTCACACTAATATATATACGAATACATTTGAAGTTTGCAATAATTGCTCTGCATAAACGTTGCCGCCCATTCCTTGTTTCCATAAACAGCTGTAGATAAAGTGTTTATACTTTTACAGCTCTGTTCGCTCTCTTCACCTGTTTGTCAGGTGAATTATTAAATTAAGCTTTTGGAAAAAATCTGTGTAACCACCCAAGAGTGCACTTTCTAGTGCACTAGCGGCAGTTCGCAACTGAAGCCACGGATACCAGGAAACGTGAGTTATAATTCGCAACAGCCGCCAAGGAGGCCAGGCCAGGGCCACCTTGACCTTTAAACTTTCAATGCGGCGCCGGCATCAATTTAAATTCGATTTAGTTGATTTTATATTTTAGCGATTTCTCTTCATTGTTTACTTTCTGATTTTCCTCGCTTCGCGCTTGCTCTCTGCATTTTGTTAACTAATCGCACGTCTAATCTCGCAGCAGAGGTGATAAGACCAGAATTGGTGTAAACTTTGGAATGGAAGCTCACTCTAATTTTGGTCATTCATTTCAGCGGACGACAACATGGACTCGGACGACAACTCAAGTGGCACCACCGGCAGCGATCTCGGGCAGCGTTATCGGCATGCTGGCGATTTGACCGGAGAGCCATCAACGAGGCCAGTAAGTGAACTTTGATCCGCCCCGTTGCACATTTTCAACCTTTGGCAGGGGCTATTTATTAAGTGTTCCAAAACTAGTTTTCATAGCAGTACACTTACACTAGAACTTATCCCCAAGGAACCACTGAAAATATATAGAAAATAATGTAGAATTTAAGACATAAGAATTAGTATAAATATAAAGACTACAAAGAATCTTTAAAGCTTCTTAGCAAACTGGTATCATAAAAGCGCGTTCCGATTTCCACTTTCGAGCTTAAGTGCTTTAATTCGTTAAGAAAAATAATATAAATCAAACTCTTTAATTAAGCTTTAGTAAAAGAAGAATTGGTCAAAATAATAATAATAATAATAAGGAATTATCTTACGAAGTTACTTTATAATACAAGTTATGAGAAATACATTTGCTGAGGCCTTATGATATACTACTAAAGTTCTAAAGGAGTGCTACTGCTCTGAAAGGATATTAAATGCCATCTCCAGATAAGCTAAACTTAAACCCCCTTTTATCCTGCTTTCAGTTTGCAGAGATCAGTATCACTGTTCCATGGGGACACATTTCGGGCAAATGGTACGGACCACAGAATGTCCAGCCGATTCTGGGCCTGCACGGCTGGCAGGATAATGCGGGCACCTTTGATCGCCTGATGCCGCTGCTCTCGCCGGAAGTGGCCTTCCTCTCGATCGACCTGCCCGGCCATGGGTTGTCCTCCCGTCTGCCCGATGGCTGTTACTACAACTCGGTGGATAATCTTTATGTGATCCGACTGATTATGAAGCAGTACAAGTGGCAGAAGGTATCCTTGGTGGGCCATTCCATGTCGTCCATCATTTGCTTTGTGTTTGCCGCCGTCTTTCCAGACAAGGTGGACATGATCATTGCTATTGACGCCCTGAAGCCCCACCAGCGTCCATATCCCTCGGTCATACGAACCATGGAGACACGTTTGGATGAGTTTCTGCGCGAGGACGAGCGGAACCGAAGCAAGAACGAGCCGCCTAGCTATACCTACGATGAACTCATCGAACGGGTGTACATCGGCACCTTCCACTCGGTAAACAAGGAGCACTGCAAGCATTTGATGGCCCGAAACATTTGCAGGTCGGAGAAGTACCCGGACAAGTACTTCTTCTGCCGCGACCGACGCCTAAAGTTCTACAACTACGCCATTGGCTCCCAGGAGCTGTGCGTGGAGATGGCCAATCGCATCACATGTCCCTACATGTTCATCAAGGCCGCCCAGTCCTCGTATTTCGAGGACAAGAAGTACTACGACGAGGTGCTGGACGTGCTGGTGAAGAAGCCCAACTTCGAGTACCTGGAGGTTAATGGCTCGCACCATGTGCACATGAACGATCCGGAGGCCATTATTGCACCGGTCAATAACTTCATCCAGAAATTCGGACCGGCAGCAGCGGCTGCTTCTCGCCAGAAGGCCAAGGAGGCGAAGGAGAGCAAGCTGTAGAGGCTCCAAAAAAACACCAATTGGGTAAAATGGGGCTTATTTATTATTGCACAGGTTTTTATACTTAATTGTTGATTATGTGATCGCCGCAGAGAGGACTCGGCTCTGCCTTAAATACAAAATGTACATATGCCGAAAGGTTAATCGACTTCGATTAATGGGACAGTCTTGAAGGATGCCGGGGAACTGGTTATACGTGAACAGCTTAACCCCTTTGGTGTTTCCTGATGTTTTCGTAATAGTGTCATACTGTTCAGCTGGATAAACTTAAAGTTGAACTTGAAAAATATACATTTCTGATAGAAAAGTTTTACATATATATTTTATATTCATCTTAAAAGGTCCTTATTTGGGTTAGATCTTTTTTTGAACCTCTAAAATGCGATAATGTGCTATTAATCCAATTATAAAGATAGAATTTCTAAGAAAAACAGCCAACATATTAATACATTTTTTGTAAATAAATATGACTTTACCTTTAACATTAAACCCTTTTTTTGTTCATAAGATATCTTAAAGCTCAATGGATTGAAGTTCGAGTTACAGAAGAAGAGTTGCAGTTTTCAGCACAAGTCATTTGTTTTGCAGCCGCCGGCAGTAGCAGCTGACCTACATCTTGGCCAAGAGAATCCGATAGCGAAAGTGTTAATAACCCGCAAACCAGTTTTCCCAAATCCAAGCCGGCTGTTGCATCATTTTCTAGACGCTTTCTTGGCAACAGCATCGTTTTGGGCCTGCAAGCTGTGGAGGTCAGCTGCGTTGGATTTACATGGAAATGGGGCTTAAAAAATATTGTTTTTAAATAACTTTTCAGAGGCTGCGTGGAAATGAAGCCAAGTAAGTTGATGGCCCTGTGGCTTCCACTCTTGTGTGTGCATACATGGTTCGCTTCACGTCGCTTCTACCGATCTTTTTCTCTTGCCTTGGTCAGTTCCTGGGTCTGGTTTGCAGAATGATAAACGATCTTGGACAGCCTCTTAATTTGTCTTAAATTGGTTACGGATTTAATATGCGAGAGGTATTGATTTCATTTAGAAAAACACACCTTTTAAGTATATGGTTTTAGTTCCTGAATGAAGTCTTGATTTAATGAATGAACCGAATATGTATTTATGTTTTGACACATCAGCTATGGGAATATTTACCTTTGACTTGGAGTCATATTTTAAAAAACCCAAAAAACACAAGTTATCAGCTCGTATGTGTGACACGTTAAAATAATTAATAATATATTAAAATATCAAACAATTTATATGCAGTTTGGGGCTGCAAATTATGAATTCGAATCAGGCGGCTAAACTTCCAAGTTGTGTTTATTTAGTACACCTATTTCCATAATTAAGGCAACATTAGACCGGTATTATGATCAGCACGGCTGTGGATATATTTGATGGAATTTTTCAACATATTTTTGTTGTTTTTTTGTTGTGGATTTATGTACAGACTTGTTAAAACTAGATATAACTCATTTTTAGCCGCTAGAGCACTGACTAGGCCTTAAATGGGGTATCCAATCTGGGCTTACACCTGCTGGGGATGGGCGGCAATGTACTCCAGGGCGCGGAGGATGGCCTCTGGAATTGGGGGAGGTGTGGGCAGATGGGCGCCCTGCGGCTGGAAGCCGTTCTCGTCGGCGACATAGGTGAGGGAAATGGGCTCGCCTTCGGGACTGATGTAGTTAAAGCTGCCGGTCACTCCATGCGCATTTCCGGCCTCCTGGGTCTGGATGCCATTGCTGGTCTCAAAGGCGTACTTGAAGTTACCCTCGGGATCGGCTGGGTCGGAGTCCTCACGGGTGATCACGGCATCTTTGTTGATGTTATCCGCATGGACGGTGGCCAGCATCAAGGCGGCGAGCAGGCAGAGCGACTGAAATGAGCACTTGATCACGACCTGGATCCTTCCGAGCGCCGGGGAGCATCATACTCACAAGCTTGAACATCTTGCTGGTTTCTGGGGTTGTTTAATCCACACTGGTTGGGTAATCTTCCGAGGCGGTGGCTTTTATAGCCAGCATCCGATCTCCGGCGCCGCTGCCAGCATCAGCGTCAGCGCCAGCGTTGGCGTTGGCGTCTCCACAGCCACCGTCGCTTCTCTAATCTGGCTCTGAACTCCAAACTAAATATCAAACGTAATATGCTTGTGTTTTTTTATTCGGCAAGAGCAGCATAGCGATCGAATTAAGTAAAATTCAGCGCAGATGCAGTAAAAAATAAAACAAGATAGAAGGTCTAGATGGAGGGACTGGAACTTGGGAATACCCTTGCTGGATGATAGGATCATATCATAAGGATCTAGACTGGCGGCCCGGAACTGGCCTGGTGATATTAAATGATAATGGATTGTAGAGATCCATACAAATGGACAGCAAGGTCTACTTTTGGGGAATACCCTTGCCAAATAAACGTGTTAATGATCTGGTATTAACTCAATTTCCAAGAACTGAATTATGCGCCTTTTTTAGTTTGATATAAATATTTTTATGAAGATCCATTTTATTTAGAAATATGACTTATAATGATCATATTGTCAAATAAATAAGTATTATTCAAAGCCGCTTTTTCAGTATCTTTGGTTATATTAAATTTCTGTGTCTGGTATAAGATTAACAAGAAGGAACAACGGATACTGAGTCCAAATACTATAGATACAATTTGTATGGTTAATTGTCCTACAACTTACAATAATATTATGTTCGTTTTAATCCAATTTAACTGTAGATCTCGATAAAGGAAAGGTATTACAGCGTCCCATTATATAGAAGTATCTTTGAACATTATTTGATTGATTTTCTAACTCAATTCCATCGACGCTTCTGATCTTACTGATTCAGATCTATTATATATTTTATAGATTATGTTCCCAACTCAAAGTAAAATTTAAAATAACCTCTTAAAGGGTATTATGGAGCACTTGAACCCATTCCGAGAGGCTGTCGCTGATGGATCCACATCTGCCTCGGTGGAGGTAATCACCGAACCGACTTTGCACTTAATGGCTAATAGCTTCGGTTAGCTTTTCGGGGTATTTGGGTGTTTGGATGCTTGGGCTCGGTGGTGGTAATGGCACTTGTGACATTCAAGGGGTTACTTTGGAGACGGGCCTGGACTTGGAAGGGGCCAGCCACTCGTGCCGAATAAATTTAAATCAGTCTAATTTATCATCCGTTTTCAATTTCGATTTCATTTGGCCATTTGGCTGGGGATGAGCGCAGGCGGAGAACCTGTTTGCCCATCAAGGAATTCTCGATCCCCCCAAAGATCTCAGCGAGTTCACCTTATTAGCATACAAATTTGCTGGCAAGTAATAAATTAGTGGTCTCTAGGCCTAATCGTACTTAGCACTCCGGCTAATAAAATGCCTATCAGTCCCAACTGATCTGACAAACTAGTTCAGCCTGCCCAGAGCCTATCTCTATGGATGTATCGGTAACCGATCCCTAACCAACATCGGTGACGTCTCCGACAGATGGCAACATTCACTAAAATTTGAATTGTTAAATTAACAAAAACAAAATAACAATACTCAGTCGAACTTCGCAGCTGATGTCGACGTCCGCTTACTATTATAGTATGTAGATGCATTCCAGAAATCGAGTCCAATTATTCAGCCGTTCTATAACGGTGTGCGAACCACTTTTTAATCAATATTTGCATATGGCTAATTTAGTTTTAAAACAACAAATTCTCGTTTGAATCATAAACATCTTGCTTCCATTCACGGCTGCAGTTTGACCTGCATGGACAGTGGGTGTTCTCTCAAATCTGGCTCAGGGTTTCCGGATAGAATCCGTACTCATCGACTCGATATATCACCCGTATACTATCACCATCGGGCAGAACGAAGACAAAATACCCGGGCTCGGGCTCTGTCTCATTCGCTGGAACCTCCTGGCTAGCAGCTTCGCCTTGAATCTGGCCACAGTCCTTGGGAATCGTCCTAGGTTCTACTTGAAGGGAGATCAAGAGCCATCCTGCAAGGAGGAAAAACCACTGGGAACAGCTATGGGTAATCCTTGCAGATTCATTTTCTTCCCTACCTTCTTTGGCATTCTACCTGTGTGGGAGTAAAAGAACTCTGACATCAAATACCTGGGAATAATTTTATTATAGAACTCAAATTACTATGTAAATACAGCCTACTGTCCTAGGTGTGAACCGCATTTAATTGCCAGCCCGTGCCAGTCATGTTTTCAGGCTAAGCAAACACTTCCCTATTGACCAAAATGATTCTCGACTTTTAACACCGATTCGGAAGATGTTTGATTCGCTAATTTCGCAAGCAAATAACAAAATAATAGTGTGTAGTATAAATTAATTTGTTCAATCTTATCGCTTAGTCCGTGGCAATTAATCAATGCGCCAGACTTCAAAGTAAACAATTAATTAAAGTCATAAATGTAGGGTATCAAAAGATCACACACTGCACTGGTTTCGGGGACGATCTTCGGCGGCGCTCCGGGTGACATGCTGCCAGGCCAGGCGAACTGACCTTGCCCATCTCCATCTACGTCTGCGAGACGATTTCAACAGCCTTCCAGGGGCAGTGCGCACCTGCCAGCTCCACTCCACACTCCACACTCCATGGAAGCCCAGGGCGCATCTCCAATTGAAAGTAGTAACAAGAAATCTCACGGGGGAATTTCCAGAGGTTTGTGAATGAGTTGGAGCCGAAGGCGAGACCGCATTAAAGACCAATTTATATTTGTACGTAATTTAGCATTTACTTTCCGAAACTGAACCCGAATTAAAGCGTACAATATAAATTGTTGGCAAATGACTCATGTATTTCAGCCATAGTTCGGCTGAGCAATGTTGTTATTGTTTCCATTATTGGCGGTATGATAATACAAGTTTTTGGCAATTATAGCCGCCCGAAGTGCGGGGTCCTCGGCTCCGAAAACCCGTTCGAGTGCCGCCTGTAACTGCGGACAAGGGTTTCTCGCAGTCTCATCCATATAAAAGACGCACTTGAGCTGATCGAATTAAACAGTTGCACTGCAAGCGGCGCCACCACAGCATCACCAGCATCACCAGCATCCTCATCTTCTCAATCAAAACTCCCGAGATGTACAAATATGTAAGTATAGCAGCCGAAGCCGCCGGATGTCCTCTGACCACCGCTCTCCCATCGAATCTTAAAGCTGTTCTGCCTGGCTCTGATCGGCTGCGCCTGCGCCGACAATATCAACAAGGACGCCCAGATCCGGAGCTTCCAGAACGAGGCCAGCGACGCGGAGGGCAACTACCAGTTCGCCTATGAGACCAGCAATGGCATCCAGTACCAGGAGGCGGGCAATGCCAATGGGGCGCGTGGTGCCGTCTCCTATGTTTCGCCCGAGGGCGAGCACATCTCCCTGAGCTACACCGCCGACGAGGAGGGCTTCCACCCGGTGGGCGACCACCTGCCCACCCCGCCTCCAGTGCCGGCCTACATCCTGCGCGCCCTGGAGTACATCCGCTCCCATCCGCCGTCGCCCGCCCAGAAGGATCAGCAGTAATGGGGAATACCCACCACCAGTCCCCAACCAGTCATTGTTATTTAGAGACCTGCAATCGCAGGTCGCACTTAGTTATCGTTAATAAAGAGCAAGATACAGGAAAATAAATTAAAGTTTAAAATAGATCTGAATTGGGTAAGGCAAGGGGGTATTACGGACAAACTAATGGCTTCGGATGAATGCAAGATGTCACACAAATAAATGCATTGACATTGCTTAATGCAGCAAAGTTCTGCAGGATATTTCTAGAATTATTTATAAGGGAGTTAATAATATTAGTATTATTAGTAATAATACTAAATATTTCTTCTGTTTAAACGAGTTCTCAAAGCGAATTCATTACATAAAATTGACTTTGAGCTGTCTTTTTCAGTTCTTTATTCCCAATGTTTCTTTAATCAATGAAAATCCAAATAGATTTCTTTAAAAATACGTTTGAAGTATTATGTGTGCAACAGAAGTTTTATTTTTGTTAATAATTAAAAGAATATCAACCCACATACACAACTTGCATTCTAGTCTAGTCTGGCAAACTCTTAGGTATATAGAGGTAGAAGATACTCCATCTATAAAACCAACTGGTAAATACATCAGTTAGCTCTGATTACATAATTTATCGGGTGGCACTATTTTATACCGGGTATTATTATTAAGAAATAAATTAAAAGAATTCGAAAAAGATATTCAATTTTATTTAAAGGTTCTAACATTCGTATCATAAGCTTGCAATTATTAATTTAAATTAAATAAAAGTAATCTTTATTATTTTCTTAATGAATGCGCAAAATATTGACATTTGTTACAATCTATATATAAATCTTAACTACCATTTCTGAAACGTTAGTTCCACTAGCTTCATAAATGGATTTTTCGGTTTGGTGAAAGAAATCTCAGCCATATATGTAATTAAGAGATTCATTGGAGAATGTTAAATTTAATTATAATTGCTTTACATCATTAAAATTGTCAAAAATTTACAAAAAATGTATTATTTTATATTATTATTTTTGAAATGCAGATTAATTAACCAAATAATAATTAACATAGAAATGCTTTCCGCACTGAAATTAAAGCTGTTTTGGCTTAGCTATGAATATTTTAAACTATGAGTTGTCCCAAAAATTAGGACATAAAAAACTGATTTTAAGACCCATAGAAATATATCTTCCTAACAGCATATCTTGGCCAAAAATGGAATGACAGCCAAATGCCGTATACTGTCCGATTCGCCGTTAAAATCTTAATTATTTAGAAAATAAAAATGGGAAAAACAAAGAAAAACATTTTTTGTCGATTTTTGAAAAAATGATAAGGGGTTACATCATTAAAATTGTCAAAAATTGACAAAAAATTTAGTTTTGTTAATTCCTAAATTTGAAATGCAGATTAATTAACCAATTAAAAACTAACATAGAACTGCATTCCGAACTGAAATTAAGGATGTTTTGGTTTAGTTATGAATATTATTAACATTGAATTGTCCCAAAAATTAGGACATCAAAAGCCGATTTTAAAACCCATAAATACATATCTTCCTAACACCATATTTTGGCCAAAAATAATATGACAGCCAAATGCCATATATATGGTTTTTCTTAAGTTTGATTAGTTCAAAAATTAGGATATAAAAATGCCAATTTAAGGACCTAAATCTCCGCATACTTGAG
>VNKC01002005.1:0-64074 GCA_008042775.1 Drosophila pectinifera
GGCCAAGATATGCTGTTAGGAAGACCTCAGGTTTACGCATTTTTAGGTCCTAAAATGGGGTTTTTTATGTCCTAATTTTAAGGACAACTCAAAGATAAAAATATTCATAACAAAAATAATTAAGATTTTAACGGCGAATCGGACAATAAATGGCATTTGGCTGACATTCCATTTTTGGCCAAGATATGCTGTTAGGAAGACCTCAGGTTTACGCATTTTTAGGTCCTAAAATGGGGTTTTTTATGTCCTAATTTTAAGGACAACTCAAAGATAAAAATATTCATAACAAAAATAATTAAGCGTTTAACGGCGAATCGGACCATATACGGCATTTGGCTTACATTCCATTTTTGGGCAAAATATGCTGTTAAGAAGACCTCAGATTTACGCATTTTTAGGTCTCAATTTTAAGGGCAATTCAAGGGTTAAAATATTCATAACTCAGCCAAAACAGCCTTAATTTCTATTCGGAAAGCAGTTCTGTGTTTGTTTTTATCAGGTTAATTAATCTGCATATTGAGTTTAGAGATAAAAAAAAATACATTTTTTGCCAATTTTTGACAATTTTAATGATGTAACCCCTTATCAAATTTTCAAAAATTGGCAAAAATGTTATTTTTTAATTTGTAAAATATTTTAATGTCAATTAATTAAGATTTCAACGGCGAATTGAAATATATAGGACATTTGGCTATCATATCATTGTTGGCCATAATGAAGTAATGTAAGCAAGGCCTGGTGAGTAATAGTGATATATTTATTTCAGTGTTTTTTTCACAGTGCAAAAAGTTGTCAGACAATTGCAAATGCTTTGTTTCTGTCGGCAAACTAAAGTTTTCATTTAGACATTGTAATGCACTCTAATTGCGCCCTGCTAACCGAATGGAGGCGGCACAAAATCTAATTGCGATGTCGGCAAGCCAACCTCTTATTAGGGGATATGCGGGAGGATACGTCAGGATACCATATACTACATGTTAATGCGAAGTTTTTTCCGCATTTTGGCTATCTTTTGGCCCCTATTTTATTACATTTTTCAGCCAAATTGTTGGCATCGTCGCCCGTGGTTTTTCCTATCGATTTCCCTCTTTGCGAGTGGAAAAATGGTTTCCCAATGTCTGTGACTCTGCCGCAGGCGCTGGGAAATTTCATAAAAATATAATAATGGTGCGGCGCGATTACATAAATAATTTATCTAGATAATGACAATCGAAATTGCTCAGCTTCCCACACTGATCCGCCATCGTTTATGGCTTTATTTTAAGCCCGCTTTTCCCCCCCTGCCATCTCTGCATTAAGTGCGAACTGGCAAACGATTTTCATAAAAACGCAGAAAATAAAAAGTAATATGGGAGGACAACTAATGTGGGAGCGAGTGGAAGGACGAAAAAATTAAATATAACTATGACAATGTATTTTAATGGCTTATGGAGACGCTTAAATTTGATTTTTTATGACATCTCCTTAGTGGTTGCTTTATGCTCGAACATGCGGGTATTCGGGGACACTTAAATATCTATAATCCTGTCTGGCATTTTAAACAGGCGACTCCAGGAACAATTTAATACTTGAATGTATTGTAAAAAAATGACCGTGCTATTCATAAGCTTTTCCGCCCACCGAATAAATGATTGGAAATTGTATTTTCCTTTCATTATATCTGCATAAATAAATAAAAGAGCAAGCAGCACCGGGGCAGGCAGGCAGGCCCGGGTATTCAATTACAAGCTACAAAACAAATGGCCAATCGCAAATCTCTTGCAAAGCCTGTCCCCCGCCTGGAACGCATATTTCTCATGAAGAACACACAAAATTCTCACGCACGCACAGTACAGCGGTGGGCTTCCCTTTTTAATATGTATATATCTTCCCAGGAGGAGTACGAGTGTCGAAAAACCGCGTTATTTATTCAAAACATTCGTGTGTGCGCCCTTTGTCCCCAAAAAACAATCCCAAACATTTACAGGCGACTTAGCTGCATTTATTATGAGACGCACTAAGTCCCCAAAGGCTGACAGATAAGATTCCTGCCCCACTCCCGGTCCGAATCCCGCTCCACTTTGGCCACGTGAGCAGACTGCTGTTTGCCCTGCGATAAAAATTTGGCCAGTGGGTTAGGTTAGCACCTACATACGGGCGGAGTCCAAGCCCCGTTCCCAGCGGATCGGCGGGTTGCGACGCATTTTAAGTGGCGTTGTGTCCGCAGCTGAACTACTGATAAATTGCATTGATTTATCAATCGCACTCTCATTGGGCTTGTAGTCACAAAAAAGTAACACGAAACTTCGAACTCGGGAAGAGTAGGTTTAGGTAACGAATAGGAGGTATCCTATATATAATTATAAAAGGCAGAGTTAAAGCCCTTAAAGCCTTGAGCGAGCATCTCACCAAGGCTATGTCTAAGAGATATTATATACAATTTATCTTTTTAGGTATTACTTTGGAGACGAGGTTATTCTTGCCAGGATTTTCAACTCTGAATTTGAAACGCCATTTACAGGGTACGAAGAAAGAGGAAGAGCTCTAAAAAAACCTCTCTCAGGGAGTCCATAAATATTTGACATCCAGATGGTCCCCAGATAAGGGGACTTCTGCCGGCCATTCGATGCCATAAATCACGACACTTCTCGCCCGCACTTAGTTTTTGTTTTGGAGTTTTGGCTGCGAGTAAGCCAGTTATTGATACAGGCTAACAGGTTTATTTGTCGGCCTAATGGCGGCCCGATCCCGAAATAGATCAATTTTCGTTCGATTCGTGAATATTTATGGCGCAGAATTGAATGTTCATGTGACATTTATGCTTGTAGGGCTTTAAAGGCAGTCGTTTATCACTGAGCCCGGTGCCAGGCAGTGTCGAAATTCAATTAGCTAAGTGTTGGGTAAATAAACCTGACCACCACATCCTAGATCCTCCTGCTCCCCCGCCCGGTCTGTGTTAATATTCTGCTAACAAATTAATTAAGTTGCGGGGCAAACAATGCGGACAATGTTGACATTTCAACAGGCTCATCAAGCAGCCGGCCAGCAGCCAGTTTCGGCTGAAAATACTCCAACGATTTTCCGCTTTTGCTCGAAATTTCCTAATTAGTTCGCCCTTTGTTCTCGAACTTCATTTACATGTCGGGAATATTCGCAGCTAAGTTCGCAATTGCGAGGGAAACCATTCAAAAGAGTCAACAGGAGCGAGTTTAATTCAATTTATTTTGGGAAGTCCTAGCGAAATGGCCAATGAATAGAAACGATAGGTTTTTTGCGGAATCAAAGGGGCCGAAAAGGTATTCAATTAATTGTAAGGAGGCTAAAGGAATATTTATACCAAAGGGAAAGTAATTAAAATCATAATTTAGCTCACTACCTCATTACAAATTAATACTAATTGAAGCAAAAACAAGCCAAAACGATTTACATAAAGTTTACATGAAAATGCACTAAATTATTACCCATACGCCCTGTATGCTGCATTGTTCCAGCTGCAAACTAGTTTTAATTTTAAGGAATATTTATACCAAAGGGAAAGTAATTAAAATCATAATTTAGCTCTTTATCTCATTACAAATTAACACTAATTGACAGGAACAACAAGCCAAAACCATTTACATATTTAAATAAAAATGCACTGAATTATTACCCATACGCCCTGTATGCTGTATTGTTCCAGCAGCAAACTAGTTTTAATTTCGCGCTCTATTAATAATGCCTGACTTTTATGGGTTTTTATGTCCCCAGCAATTAGAAAGCCAATTTAATTGTGGTCATAAATCCATTAAAAATCAATTTTTATTAACTTGCAACCAACAACAAAACAGCACTTGTGGCGATGGCTTATTAATTCCCGCAAATTGCTGCACATGAACTGCTGTATACAACTATTTCTATTATTTTCTCTGGAAACTCTTAGAACCTCTGTCTTCTGGCTTACCTGAAGTTGGCCAAGACAAAGTTTTTGTGATTAGTTTTCAACAACTGCTTGAAGCCCCAAAGGGGCTTAATTAGTTTTCCCTTGAGTCTGGTTTAACTTCTTCCAAAGAATATTGACTATAGAATATCGAATTGCATTTAATTTTGGGCTTTAGTTTCTCCAACAAGCGCATTTAAATAATTCATCGCCCGGGATCCACATATTTGTGGAAAGTGCAAGCTTTTCGTGCAACTTTGTGGCATCAGAGACGTTGAACCGCTGGTTTATGCAAATTGTGTTTATGCACTCACTCGGATTTGATTTTTAAGGCATCTGTTTTTACACTTTCCTCATAATATTCTCGATGGCATCTGGTCTTTATGCACCTCCCTCCGCAGGAAGGAGGTGAAGCCCGCCTGGCGGGTGTTTGTCCGGATGTTTACATTCACCTGGCCGAGGAAACGACAGAAGAAGGTGGCGCGGACCATTCATATTTTTATTACAAAGAAATGACAGCCTGGCCCAAGAAGGCAAAGCCAAACGAACGCACAGATTTCAATTACGCAGAGTTTTCCCTTTTTACCCCAGCCTGATGCACTCGAGAAAAAATGTTAAAAGAAATGCTATTGAAATTGGAAGTTTCTTGGGGAGAAATTAAATATGGGATGGTTAGAGGGAGGTTTTTAGTATAGAGTTAAAACAAAAAGAAAGGCGAGTTCTTCCATATTTGAATATATGAATATTTCAGGAGCTTCCATTTTTTATATAAATTTTATTATTTCCAAACTTTAGTTTAATTTAAAAAGGGAAATCATAATGTCGAGTGTTTGAGTGTTACTTCCTGTGGCTGTCCAAGCCATTGAAGTTTCTTGGGGGCGTCAGTTACATTTTATGACTCACTGTGTCAGAGTATGTGTGTGAATATGCGGTTAATGGCTGGAAATGTAATGACAGGATATGCATTCCTTGAAGTGCCGGCGGAGGCAGGACTACCGAGGAAGCCAAGCAGCGAAAGCCAGCATCAAGTTGATAAGAAATTCCACGCTAATGCCATAAATCTGTAACATAAAGCCCGTTCCTCGTCCTCGGCGTCTTTGGATCCTTTCTCGCTTTCTTGGCTTTAATGGAAGTTAGCACGTGTCTTTAGAGGAAAATCTGGAAAGAGAATACTAAATTGGCAGTGATGAAGGCGAAGGTTAAATTAGAGGAAAGGAATCAGGATTTTAAATCGAGATCGCATGATTGTTTGACGAAACCTAAAGGGTTGGTCTGGTCTGGGTTGGATGTATTTCTGTTATTTATTAAATATTTTCAATAACAAATACCTTAGACTCTCTTCCATAAGCTAACCTTAATTAAACTCTGCCAAACAATATTCCCCTTCAATTAAGCTTCAATGTAAGTTTGCCTTAGAACAATAGGCACTTCTGATTGCTGTTCAAATTAAAACCCATAAATTGAAACCCATGGTAAATATTCAAAAAGTCAGCCATTTATTGGCTTTAGAAATATGTATGCTATTTGGGCAGTCGGAATTTAATACTAAACAATTGGAATTCCTATTGCCAGAAATCCATTAAAGCAAAACCGAAGGAAAATTGAATCAATTTAACGTTTTTTCCGTCTATTTGCAGCTGGCTTCGTGATAGAATCGGATGCAGAAATGCAGCAGCAGCAGCCAACGGGCCGTGAAGGGGACGAATTAATCATGTTGGCTTAAACAATTTCCATTTCGTTGGCAAGAAATAAAATTCAACGAGAGAGGAAGCGAGCGGAATCACCAGCAGGAGCAGGAGCAGGAACAGGAGCAGGAGCAGTGGGAGATTCCCCTGGCCCAATGACAACTAACAATTTGGTGAGCATGGAATCGGACCTGGACATGAAGGCAGACGGGGGGGATGTGGACCTCGGCCTGGATACGTCTCTCCCGAACCCCCTCAACACCACACAGGCCCTCTGGGACATGGCCATGCTGGCCACGTCCACCCAGTGGACCCTCCTGGACTCGGACTTCACCTCCGGACTCGAGAACCTCAGCGGTCTGGCGGCCACGGAAACGCCTTACGTGCCCTACGGCCGGCGCCCGGAAACCTACATCGTGCCCATCCTCTTTGCCCTGATCTTCGTCGTCGGCGTCCTGGGCAATGGGACGCTGATTGTGGTCTTCCTCAGCGTGCGCCAGATGCGGAATGTCCCTAACACGTGAGTGTCCAGGGGAAAAGTTTGTACAGAACCAGGGGTAGCTTTGGCTCTATAGGTTTCAGGATAGGATGGCTAGGCTTTAAGGACCTAGTCGTTTTCCTGTTCTCCCTGCTCGTTAGAAATTTACTTTTGATTTATGGCAACTTAAATTGAATTTAATTATATGCCTCTTGGTGTATCCTGCCTGGTGGCGCTGAGTGTGCGCCAAATTATGCATGCAAGAGGCCAATGTCACGAGTTGGCCAAAAGCACAGCAGCGATGCCTGTCTCCTCCCCGTTTCTGGACCCAAAGCCATCAGTTAATTAAGTACATCCAGGGCCACCAGGCCGCGATGATAATGGCAAGGCTGTTACCGCCTCCGCCTGGAAATTGCTTAAAATTTCCCTTTCAGTAGGAACCCACACACAGCTCGTTGCAGATCGATTCGCAGCTGTTGATGCCTCCCCGAGTTCCCCCGAGTTCCCCCGAGTGGCACAGAATGTTCTTGGATAACTAATTAGTCGTGTCTTGTGGAGATTTGTGTACTGCATACATTATTGTGTGTGGCATAAATCAAGTTATGGCACGGGCTGACATGTATGCTGGGATAAAAGTGATTTTCAGGCAGGCACAACATAATGTGTGAGTCGAGAGCAGCTGAAATTCTACGTACTTCAGGGAAGCCAATGAAATTCCTTAAAGGCGCCATTGGTTTCTAGAATAATTTCTAAGTCAAACGAAGCCATTGGAGGGCAATGAAGCGTTATATTAAAGGACATTTCTTTAACTGCCTTACACTTGAATTGGCTTAGCTTTAACTTTTGAGAAGGTGTACTTTACTATTGACTTAGTGCCTTTTTACTTACTTAAATTAACTGCTGATAAACTGAAGTCATTTGAGCGCGATGAAGCGGATTATAAAGTGAAGTTCCTTTAACTTAAAGCAAATGAAAAGTACTTCGTTATTACTTTTAAAATTAAAGAAAATAATTAAATAAATAACTAAAGTTTATGTAGGTACACACATATGATGTACACACTTAACAGAATGCTCTATAGATTTAAATACAATTATTTTAGCATTTTAAATTCACAAAAAGTTATCAAAGAGTCCTCTTTATTTATAGTAAATAATGTTTACACGTTAATTGAAACTTAACGCTTGTTTGGGCATTTCGTAAGCAGATCAAAGGTCTCATAAACTACATTTACCTATACTTATTCCTTTCTCATATCTATGACAGAGAGTTAGCTTTACTTTGTTAATACTTATTGAGCGGGCAAGTTAAGAGCTGTATTGCTGGAAAATATCCTGGGCCTCACATCTCCCCAGAAGATTAAAGCAAATAACTTAAGTACTGTGGTCTCCAGAGGCAACAGCTTGACCGGGAAGTTTATTAGTGACACGAGTTCATCATTAAAGCGGTGACCTTCGCCTGAGAGGCAGAGGAAGAGGCTGCGCCTTGTGGCGGCTTGTGATGGCCTGTAGGGGCTTCTGGCCAATTAAAACATGCACATTGTTGGCGGAAGTGGACACTACTGGTGCTGCTGGTGGAGAGCCAGAGAACCACTTAAAGCCGGGCGTATGAGCCCCTTTAACCTGCTCAGGGACCCGCACACTATGAATACGATTTTGCAATGAGCTTAATTCACATTAAACTCGCTGGAGCAGCTTACCAAAGGCTAACAGCAGATGTCAACTGATCAAATTACGCTGAAATTGCATTTCGTTACTCCGGGAAACTTGGCTTTAAAAGTGCCAAGTGCTCGAGCGGATTGGAGGACGAGCGAGACCCTTATCGGCTCTGCCCGGGGCCACAAAAACGTAATTTGGTGTAGCATTTCCTCTGAAAGCCAGAACGTGGCAAACAAAGTGCCACATGCAGCTTATTTATGGTAAGCGAAGGGGGAGAGTGGTTGGGATAAGGGCGAAATAACTATATGAGATCACGACCAGAATCGCCACTGTTTGCAATTTATTCGCTGCCACTGTGGCTTAAGTGTGCCACAGGCAAGCATGCAGAGGAGCTCAAAATACAAAAATACTTAATTTCTGAAATGGCCGCTGTACTCTTCAGCAAACCGGAAACATCAGTTACCGGAAACCATATTCAGAGGTTTTGTAAAACTTTGTAGCAGAATAATACTGCGTACGCAAAAAATGCAGCATACTCAGGGTTAAAATTATTCATAACTCAGCCAAAACAGCCTTAATTTCAATTCGGAAGGCTTTTCTATGTCAGTTTTTAATATGATAATTAATCTGCATATTGAGTTTAGAGATCAGAAAAAATAATTTTTTTTGTAATTTTTTAACAATTTTAATGATGTAACCCCTTATCAAATTTTCAAAAATTGGAAAAATTTTTATTTTTTAATTTGTAAAATATTTGAATGTCAATTAATTAAGATTTTAACGGCGAATCGGACTATATATGACATTTGCCTTACATTCCATTTTTGGCCAAAATATGCTGTTAAGAAGACCTCAGATTTACGCATTTTTAGGTCCCAATTTTAAGGGCAACTCAAGGGTTAAAATATTCATAACTCAGCCAAAACAGCCTTAATTTCAATTCGGAAGGCTTTTCTTTGTCAGTTTTTAATATGATAATTAATCTGCATATTGAGTTTAGAGATCAGAAAAAATAAATTTTTGGCCAATTTTTGACAATTTTAATGATGTAACCCCTTATCAAATTTTCAAAAATTGTCAAAAATTTTATTTTTTAATTTGTAAAATATTTTAATGTCAGTTAATTAGGATTTTAACGACGAATCGGACAATGTATGGCATTTGGCTGACATTCCATTTTTGGCCAAAATATGCTGTTAAGAAGACCTCAGATTTACGCATTTTTTGGTCCCAATTTTAAGGCAACTCAAGTGTTAAAATATTCATAACTCAGTCAAAACAGCCTTAATTTCAATTCGGAAGGCTGTTCCTTGTTAGTTTTTATTAGGTTAATTAATCTGCATATTGAGTTTAGGGATCAGAAAAAATTAATTTTTTGTCATTTTTTGACAATTTTAATGATGTAACCCCTTATCAAATTTTCAAAAATTGGCAAAAATTTTATTTTTTAATTTGTAAAATATTTTAATGTCAGTTAATTAAGATTTTAACGGCGAATCGGACAATATATGGCATTTGGCTGACATTCCATTTTTGGCCAAGATATGCTGTTAGGAAGACCTCAGTTCTATGCATTTTTAGGTGTACTCTTCGGCCAACCGGAAACATCAATTACCGGAAACCCTAAACAGTGGTTTTGTAATATTTTGTAGCATACTTTTATCAGCACAATAATGGTGCGTGTGCAATAAATGCAGCATACTTTCTTGCGTTTTAAGATTTCAATAAACTGCCGGCTGCTGCCAAGTATTCTCTGTGCGCCTAGTATCTGAAACCCAACTTCAGCGTATTTTTCCTAAAAATTTTAGAAATCGGTGAGATTAAAATACCATATTGGCAGTACTCTTTTGAGACTCTTATTTCTTGCCAAATCAAAGTTAATAATAACCTCTTATAAAATGTTGAAAAATTGTCTAAACATTCGGAATATAAATGGCATTAATTGGCGAGGCGGCGAGGGTGATTTAATAAATCTGTAACATCTTCAATAATGCATATATTTTTTAGAGATTTATAAATACTAATTTTAAAACAAATATAATAATTTTAAACAAATGAAAACAGGTTTCGTAGGTGATATTGCCTTGCTTTTATGATCCCAAAAAGTCACAGGAATTGCCAAACTCCCCTTTTTCACTCCACTTAACAAAGTTTGTGTTAGATAAATCAATTTTAATGGTCATTGTATTACCCCTCCTCAGTCAGCAGTTGTTGCCAGTGTTCTCTATACATATATATCTAAAATTTGCCTACTTTGGGAACATAAATCAAGCAAAAGCGCCACATTTTTATCACACTTCGAGGACACTTGCTGGCCAAAGCAAAAAACGATGCGGCAGCCAGCCTGCTTATCTCAGAAATGAAGCTTAAGTCCATGGGATTCCTTTCGTTTATTGTCCTCCGGGAGAAGGGTGTGCAAGCTTAACTTTAAATTTCCTCTTTCAGCTATATTTTATCCCTGGCACTGGCGGATCTGCTGGTTATAATCACCACAGTGCCCCTGGCCTCTACCGTCTACACCGTGGAGTACTGGCCCTTTGGCAGCTTCCTCTGCAGCCTGTCGGAGTTCATGAAGGATGTGTCCATCGGAGTATCGGTCTTCACGCTGACAGCTCTGTCGGGGGACCGATACTTTGCCATTGTGGATCCTCTGAGGAAGTTCCATGCTCATGGTTGGTAAAATATCAGACCCGCTCTTACTTTAAAGAAGCTCTATCTGTTTTTAATAATTACTATATTCATTTTAGGAGGCGGGCGCCGAGCCACCAGAATGACCCTGGCCACAGCGGTCTCCATTTGGCTGCTGGCCATCCTCTGTGGAATGCCAGCCCTGCTGGGCAGTAACCTGAAGGTTGCTAATCCGCTTTTACTCTACGATTTTCCCTGTGTTGACTCATATTTCCCCATTCCTTGACAGAACTTTGGGATTAACAAGCAGTCCATTGTCATCTGCTATCCATATCCGGAGGAGTGGGGCCCCAACTATCCCAAGACCATGGTGATGCTGCACTTCCTGGTCTACTATGCCATACCTCTGGTGGTCATAGCCGCCTTCTACGTGCTCATTGCCCTCCACCTCATGTACTCGGCCAGCGTCCCGGGCGAGATCCAGGGAGCCGTTCGCCAGGTGAGCACGTAACTCAATTTATGCCCTTTAAAAAGTATTCATAATTGAAATCAATCATCGAACCTTATACCGTAAAAAAGGGAACTCCATGAAAGTGAATTATAAACTTTTTCCACAACTATTCCGCTGCCGAAAATAAACTACTAGAAGTGTGCTAAAACTTTGCCCTGTCAGTTGTGCAGCATAAAATATTCATATTATCTTGACCAGCGCTCTGAAACTCCAACTCAATTGGTTGGAATATAAATTGAGGAACTTTAAGGGGGAAAAGTACATCAAAACATGTGTTCCAATCAATAGAAATTCCTTGTGTTGAGGCCAGACCTCAATGCTACAATATTTCAGGTATAAATTGTGTGGGATTTTATTTCCAGCTTCGTTAGAAGGTTTTCTTTTTCGATTTTTTGTTTTGGTTACTCTGCGGTTTCTTTGTGGCTTCTTCTTGTATTTAATTCTTTGCAATAAAGTTTCTTAGAAGTATTATTTATTGAAGCCTAATAAGCTTCTTAAGGACACAAAATGACCGTTAGAATAATAACTAAGTAAGAAGGCCCTTCAACCTTAATTACAAATTACATAGGAAACAAAAGATGCCTTGCTGAATTTATGAAGAAGTTAAAGAATTCATTTTAGGTTCCTAAACTGTTTAGTCCTTAATAAATTTTATAACCTCTAAGGTAGAAAAAGCAGGCTTATAAACCAATCAATTTTAATAACCAAATTTACTTAGTTGTTAGATATTATTTATAGGGTTCTGTTTCTTGCAAAGGGCATACCAACATTCGGTGTCCTGAAATACTTATATATATCCTTTTCTCACATCGCTTAGCGTAACTTTTGTTTCTGTTTTCGTTTCGGTTTCAGGTCCGTGCCCGGCGCAAGGTGGCCGTCACAGTGCTGGCCTTCGTAGTCATCTTCGGCATTTGCTTCCTGCCCTATCACGTCTTCTTCCTCTGGTTCTACTTCTGGTGAGTGCTGCGTCCTTCCCTGGCTCTAAGCAGGACGAGAAGGGGTCCCTGCTCATGAATGAATGGATGGAAAGTCAATTTGTCAAGCGGATAAAAGGGAACCTGCCAACAGCAAGGAATATAGCGACACACATGGCTCATGCATGGTCACAAAGGAGTCGGATCGAGTCGGGGCGAGGGTCCTGCGTATGAGTAATGTTGTTGCCATTTGTCGGACACTTGTTCGCCTGCCGGACAATCGATTTACCCGCTGATATCTCCATTATGTGTGCTTTGGGGAGACCCGACATAACTTCGGAATCTGACTTCTCTTCTTCTCCTTCTCCCGCTTTTTTATGATTTTGTTTGTGTCTTAAATCCCGTACTTCTTGCTGTGCTGTTGTTTCAGGCCCACCGCCCAGGAGGATTACAATACGTTCTGGCATGTCCTGCGCATCGTCGCCTACTGCATGTCCTTCGCCAATAGCTGCGCCAATCCCGTGGCCCTGTACTTCGTGAGCGGCGCCTTCCGCAAGCATTTCAATAGGTATTTGTTCGTTCACATCAATCCTCCAGCCGCATAATCGCCTATCGGTGCTCGGTACTGGGTACTGGGTACTCGCTAGTCGGTAAATCAATAAACAATCTGTAGCCCCGTAACTGTAAGCGTAAGCCAACTGCCATTCGTTTATCTCTCTCTCATAACTTCCGTATAACAAAGAAAAAACCGAAAGAACAGATACATTTGAGCCAACATGCGTGACCTGAAAGTTCTTTATGATTTCGCAACACACACAGATGCACAGTCACAGAGTTCTCAGCATAAACATTCCATAGTTTGGTTGTCAATTTGCCATTTTGAACGTGAGCTGGAATTTCCCTTGATTTGCTTTCGTTATTTTCCTCCCTTTAAACTCGCCTCTCTTGGCCAGATTTATTGATTTAAAAATATAATGATTGTCAGTTTAAAAAATTTGATTTATGGAAGCCTCTGAATTCCACGGCTGAAATCCTCGCATAATTAATTAATGGGGAATTCAATACACTGTTTCAGCTTTGATTCAATTACTGTTTAAGTTAATTTGTTTTCATTCAGAAAAACATATGGAGCAACCCACTACTCTCTCTCTCTTTATTTTTTTGTTATTTTCGCAATATTTTTCTGAACTTTCACTGAACCGCTCACAATGACCAAGTGCACAACTTTCCTTTCAATGAGTATCTGCCTTAAATTGCAATCTGGAACTGTTTGTTGCGCCCGCATGAGCTCACAAAATGGCACACACCCACTCATGCACAGAGGAAAAATATGGCGAGATTTTTAGAAATAATAACATTAAATATTCACGAGTAATAAGAATTTCCTTAACCAAAAAATGTATATAAAATGAAATGAGGATGTTAAGTGTCTGTGTTCAAGTTTTTTCTCTGCCCGAAAGTATGCAATGAAATATTAACAGTTATTTACAGCAGCAATGACTGCCAAACTTGTAACATTTCAGAGCATATATTTGCAGAGCATTTATTGCTCTTATCCACAATTAGCACCTGTCATTTGGGATATTTTAATATACAATTTAACACAACAAAGTATTAATAATAAATAATATTTAAGCCTTGCTTAAGATCTTTTAAAATCTTAAAATACCTTACAGTTGATTGCTAATATTTTTCCTCTGTGTGTGAACATAAACACCCTGAACACACACGCCGGCAAACATAGACAAGTGCATTTTATGAAAGATTCTGTATGAAACGCGCATCTGCTTCCCCCTTACCGCTCTCAACCGCTCTCCCTCCTCCCTCCTCCCTCATCCCATCCGCTTTTCCTCCTCCATTCCGGCAGATATCTGTTCTGCCGCGGAGCGAGCGGACGGCGCAAGAAGCGCGGCCAGCACGACACCTTCTGCATGCACAGGGACACCTCGCTGACCAGCACCGCCTCGAAGCGCTACCAGTCCCGCCACTCCTGCTACCAGAGCACCATTCGCAGGTGAGTTGGTTGTATCCCCGAAACCTCAGAGCCTGTAAAATTCTGAAATTTCCATCCATCTTCCGCCGGCACAATGGACAGCTGTCGCCTGCAGGAGACAACGATAACCACGCTGCCCAACGGCGGCAATCAAAACGGAGCCCCCATCTCCGCCGTGGACCTGGCTCCCTTGGCCATGCCCATGATCCCTTCCTCGGGCCACAATGAGGCCCCGCCGCCGGGCTACGAGATTGCGGCGCTCAATGAGTTTGGGCAGCAGCATCCTCCGCGTTCGCACCCACCAAAGTTCCAGGAGTCGCTGTTGAACTGAAATTGCAGGATCAAGGACTTGAACGGAGTTTACAGGAAGTCAGGCAGCGAAAAACTCTATCGAGATCAAAAAGTAGTTAAAGCCGAGGTATTCACCATTACAGATTTTTTAAATAAAAGAATATAATATTTTTCAGAAGGTTTTTCAAATTTAAAACAAGATTGCTTTGCTAAGTAAATAAAATCAGTGCAGGTGAATACCTCAAGGCTGCTGCCATTGCTTATAAAAATATTATATAATAACCATTGGCTTATCTGTGGAACATTAAGAAATTTACGTTAACACTGTAACACTCCCTAAAGAGGAAATATTCTTCTGTAAGCCACTAACAGGTTAAAATTTGTGCTACAAATCAAAGAGGTGTAACAGGACGATCCAAATGATCACACTGATCGATCAGAGAGTGCTGAGAGAGAGGTTTAATTATTTGGATTCTTCTGGAATGTAAATAGGAATTAAATGTTTTTTATGCCTGTCAAAGTCTAGTCATAGGGATTAAGCCTATATGTTAACATGTGTCTGTTTCAAACTGAAGTATTGCAGCCGTGGCACGGCTCTAAGCAAAACACCTTAAAGCTTACAAAATAAAATATATTAGAGGAAGGATGCGGAGCCCAAAATCTCCATTTTATAGCTAATCACTGAGGAAACTTTGTAAATACATTTTTATGTGCCAGCATCTAGTTGAGAATAAATGTAAATTGTGCGTTAGAAAACTTTGTTTCCATGTGTCGCTGAGTCGCTGAGTTGCTGTCGCATCCCGAAAAGAAAAACACCCGAAAACCCGCAGCGTGAACAAGTCATGGAAATTTATGGGAAATTAAATTACTGAAAGTCCATCCATCCGTGGCTGCTTGTGGACAACTTTAAGGAGCGGACAGCACTAAAGAACGAACTTTGTCTCCTTGCGAACAGAATAACAAAGCTGGCCGGTCGTGACCTGGGAAAAAAGGGAAAAGCCGGGAAAATGGGAAAGCGACTTCCTGCGGCTTGACGTAGGCGCTGCCTGGGACATTCGGGGAGATTAATTCGTTTGGCCGCAGGCACCTTAGGTGAAATCGGAGTCACAACTTAATCTCGTTCGTTTCAAACAAATTGCTGCGCCATTTTCGAGCCGGATTTTGGGTTCGAATCTGGCGCTTTTTGGCCAGAAATCATTGCTAAAACAGTCTTGGCAGTTGCCTGCAGTATTAAAAGGCCATTTTAGTGGTTTTTGAGTAAGGAAACCCTTTGAAATATGTCAGGCTCAGATTGATCTTTAATCGAGATGTGAAACGTGATGTTGGGGGTCTTGTTGAGTTTGCTCCATCATTTGTTTCTGTCACATTTCTTTTTAACCTTACTTCTGTAGCTTAATTAAGGCAACTATTTACTATACTATATCACTTTAAAAGGATACTTTTTGGTCATTTTTTAGATTGATTTCATACCGATTCTGAGGCACGCCTGATAAACTGTTTATATCAGACTAACCTTTGTCAGTTTCATCGGAATTGAATATAGATATAATATATCAAATCTGCTGATGGATCATTTAGTTAAGCTTTTAAATTTATAAAGATGATTAAGATGATGACACTCATCTCTGTTCAGGGACTTGCAGACCGGAGTTCCTAAGCTGTGATGAGTGCCATCAGAGTTCGGGCCACACAGTTATGCCTGGCCATAATGCCAGATTGGCTTCGTCTTCAGCTCTTCATCTCTACGTTTCCTGAATCAATTTCCGGCCATTCCGATGATGATTTTGCGGCCGTAACTGCCGATGAAATGTGCCATCAAGTCAATCAGCTTAAATCGGACGCACATTGGCGTCATTATTTACTGGGAAGCCTTTCAGCGTGGGCTCTCCGACTCACTTTCGACAGATTCGACAGATACAGAAATTAAATTAACTCATGAAAATGTCGGGCGCGTCGGCGGCCTACGTGCTACGTGCCGAGGATTCCCTGAGACTCCTTTGCATGTCTGGAGTCCTGGTGACAGGCGTTATCTCTGGCCCGGCAGCTATACTTTTCCCTTGTTATATATATATATATATATATGGCATTCTCTATTTCTGTTTATTCGCGCTGCTCATTTTTAATAAACCGGCTTGCGGTGCTCATGCGGCATTTCAGCGACCACGTCAAGTTGTCATCAAGCCAAGTCGAGTGCTTATCCCGGCTTTATTAACTGTCCAAAGTGTTTGTAGCTGCTTCTTCTGCCTCTCAGTTGGCGTTGTCCTTTGGCTCAGGACGAGCGGCATCCGCGGCATCTTGACTTTATTTTTGTTATTTTTTCTCCTGTCTCTGCGCATTTCGAGGTTTCGAGTTTCATGCTCATTTTTGGGGCTGCGCTTTTTTCAAATTTAGTCTGGCGGAAATTTAATTTTGGTTACATCTGCAATTGGAATTATTAGCTTCATTTGTGTGGTACCAGATTCGGGTCTAATTAGCATGTTTGCTGAATAACTTTTCTGGCAATTAATGCATACAGCCATAATTATCTTATGCCTCAATGATTGCTGTGGGTTAATTTGTTACAAGCCTGTATTAATTAGGCAATAATGCAAGCTGAATATCGATTTGCCAGGTTTTGTCTTTAAATTTCTTGAAAATTATGATGTTTCTGTTAAAGCTAAGTTAAACTTTCCTCTCCCACATCTGTCCTTAATGGCCCTTAGAGTCATTTTTTGGCCAATTAAACAGCCATGAGATGGATATTTAATTCAGCACTTCTTAGCTAAGCGGCCATTAATATTAATTTAAGTTACAGACCAGCGCCAAGTGTCTTGACACTTGAAAAACGCACAAAAACAAATGCCGAGTCGTAATGAGGAGTACAATAACACCGCAGCAGCACGCAAATAAAAACAAACACAAACATGGCAATGGCAATAACAATAATAAAGGCCTTATAAAACATATGAGGGGTGGCTGCAGTGGGGGTTCTGGGGGTGTTTTTTGGAGTGTGAGAAATGAAGAAGCATTGGCGTGGTAAATAAATAAAACGATTTCAGGGAAGCGAGAGGGAGGGGCCAATGTAAACACACCGAAGTCCTCAAAGGTGCAAAGCACGGCGGCTTAACGGCTTCCAAGTGTGAAAAGCGGGAAAGGGCGAGGGGAAAGCGGCGTGACGAGGAGTCTGGGTCCCTACTAATCGTAAATTGCCAGGCATACATATAGTGCTAATCTTCCCTCGCCTACACACACACACACACACATATTAGGGGCATAAAAATTGGCACTCAATAAGCACGAGGGCACTTTTGGGCCGCTTTGTCTTCCTTACGTTTCCTTTACGTTTCCACCCCCCTGCGAGGACACGTTCCTGTGTTTATGCGTGGGCGTGTCCCCGTCGCCAGGAGGCTTTCCTCGGCGACGCTGAGACGGCTCCGTCTAGCTCCCGAGGCCTCCTGCATTTTAAATGCCTAAATGCGATACTATAATAATCATAAAAAGCCGATCGAATGGGTAAACACACGCGCAGACGTATGTTAATCACACAGGCTCTGGTGTTGTCAGCCTCTGGCTTAATTTAACTGACTTACGGACTACTCGGTGTTCTAGGCTTGTCAATAAAGATGTAATCGGGGTTAATAAGTCTGTAATTACACATTAATCAAGCCATAGAACATGGTTATGGCTAAGAGACTTGAGTAATCAGAGTAAAAATATTTGAATGTTTTAGAGAATAAATTTATAGAGAAAATATACTTTAGAACTTTAACAAGGAATAATGTGCAAAGCACCTAAAGGGCCTCTTCAGCATCAGCTATACTTAGAACTGAAAAGGATCAATGTTTATGCAAAAATCGACTTAAAGTCAATAAAATAATAAATAAATACTGATGCTTATGATTATACTGAAGTTTCCTCTCAAACAACTATATATCCAAGTCGGCTTTTTGTCTTTTATAAGATCTGAGTGTGCTTCTTGGCATAAAATCCCGTTTAGAATCTATGTCTTACAAAAAGCTAAAAATATAAATAGCTATCTAAGTTAGAGACTTTTTTCAAGTGCATACAATAACTATATTAACTAAGTACCCAAGAAAAATGAAGTGCTTCGAAGTAAATCTCACTTTCAGTCCGGCGAGAGCAACAATCAATCACGGGTGAAAAACAGCAATCAATAATCTAAACTCACAGCTGAATAGATCCCATGATTTATGTTGATTGATATTAGGCACAAATTAAACCACATTCACATATGCATTTATGCGAGGGCTATTCCTAGAAATACATATATTCCGCACATAAAGCAGATGCTTAAGTATTCCCTGCAAATATTTTCCTATTCACAGTTTATGGCCCCGGCAACCCAGAAGCCAAATGCCAGGCCGAAAATCACCACCTGCTGATATATATTAAGCTGGAATTATACAAGCGTGCCAGGACCTACGGCCTCCTGCCTCGGAGTCCCCCGTTCCCAGTCCCGCGTCCAGCTTGGCCACTCCCTATCCCTGTTGCGCACAGTATCGGTCATTCCTCTCCCGCACTTAACCACGGATGTGAGTCTATTTTAAGCACTTACAACTTTATGGTCAACGGTCAAGTGGCAGGACATTGAGGAGCTGGAGCTGGAGCTGTTGCTGTTGCTGGAGCCGGAGCTGGAGCTGGCCCCAGGAGAGCCTGACTTTAAGCTCCTTTCGGGAGCAATCACAGTTGGCGGTTGACAAATGCCACAAGAGCCACCCACGCCACTCGGTTGGCTGCCGAGCGTAATCCTAGATCTTCGGCATTCGGCAGGGGCTGTGATTTTCGTAGCTAATTGCGGGGGAAGTAGGAGGCATGCCTCAAAAATCCGACACCATCCCTGCACTGGGCAGGGGGGACTCCATCATTAGGCAAGCAGCAGAGGGGGAGAAGTTAGTCTTCACCTGGCATTTTGGGTGTCATTAAGCATACGCCTCGTGTATGAGTTGAGCTGGAATTTAATTAACTTGGCAACCCGAGAACCCGACAAGGCCCACAAAGCTGCCAAGTATTCAAATTAGAGTACTCGCTATGGCAAATCACATATATGGTGGCTCCAATCGAAGGATTGCCATTATCCCCACTTCAAACGGCTGACGTTGATGGCCGGCGGAAGAATAAACCAAGTTTAGAGGGCATAAAATAAACGGGTACCCACTTCGGACAGCTGGGGGACGAGTGGCATGTGCTTCTGGGCCACTCAACTCGCCCGGAGTCACGAATCCTCACGAAGTCCCTCCCCTCCGGCTGAGCAAATAGTAAAAAGGACATTCGCCCGAATTGTCACATTCGTTCGCTTAGCTGAATGGGGGACAGCCGCAAAAGATTAAACGGGCCTCGATTTATGCCGGCAGACAGGGAAAAGACGCAGGACTCGGAATTTATTCAAAGATGCCAGAAAGGAGCCACCAACAATCCTTTGTTTAGAACGACAAAGGTCAAATGGTTTTAAATATCTCTACAGACGTGCTTAGAGTGTATTTAATGGTTTGATGTTTGCTGGATTTTCTAGGCCATTGCTTAATTAATTAATAAAATTAATATTAAGTAAAGTTCAGAAAAAAGGTCTTTCTTTAAGATATATTTATTAAGCCTTTGATAAGGATAGTAAGGGATACCTTTGGATTTTATAAAGATTTTCTACATCAATTCTTAGTATTAAATTTGTATTTAAATCTTCAGAAACTTGTCCACTTTTTCTTTAAGTATTTTCCTTTAATCTGTAGACTAACATAAATCCTCAACTTTCACCAAAGTCTTCCAGCTTAAATAAGGGCTAAAATACACAATTATTCTTTACATAAATCCCAAAAAGCATTGAGGCATTCTTTTGTTTATACAAAACTCTTGTACTCACACTTGAAAACTTCCGAAAAGTGACTAAAACTGGCCCTCGTCTAATTAATTTCCATTTCAATTTTGAGTTGTGATATCGGGACCCAAATCGCTGGTCAGACTTGCCCACTCTGTTGGCCCACACAAATAGAAAAGGACGAGGCGTCCAAATGGCGAACTTTGAGTCCTGATAAAAATAAATCTCTCTTTTTTCGATTCGTTGGTTTTATTTGTTTGTTGCTGTAAATCTGTTTCTGGGGCAGAAGTGAGCATGAACCCTTTTCAATCAAATTAGCCATAGTCAGTGGAGCAATTCCATCATTGCGAGCGTCAGATGATGAAAACTCTCCTTGGGATTAGAATCCGGGCTATGGCTGGGCTGGGTCCTCGGGTTTTATGGAGTTGAATGATGAATATATTTGATTATCAGCTGAGATGAAACAAGATTGAAAGAATGTATTTTGTGATGTGATTCTTGACTTAAGTATTGACATTTTTTTAATTAAAGTGCGTTGTTGATTATTACAGAATTTAGCTGGCTGTAGTATTTTATTTAAGCCTGGCGTTAAATGGCTGCGACTTTAAAGGTAAATAACAAAGGCAACTGATTTACCCTGACCCACAAACTGGAAGCCAAATATGGGACATCTGGCTGACCAAGTTTACCCTTTAACCCCATATCTCTTTCTTTTTTTTTAGAGACCTTTGAATGCCAATGCAGTTGGGTAGCAACAATTGCCCTTGTCTCCCTGCCTTGTTCCTTCGAATTGGCAACAGTTCTGACATTTTGGCCAAGCAGCAATTGCGCTGACTACAACTTTTGGCCAAATCATGGGCTGCTCATTTGTCAGCGGGGCAAGAAAGGATGCTAGGAAGAGGGTGAGAGGCGCCACCATTATGGTTACTGAAACTCCTCGAGAACCCGCATAAAGTTCTACCAAAACTCAGGCAAACTTTTAAGCCAACAAAACCAGTCTACTCTTGAGTTTAGAAAGAGTGGGGCTTTTGTTTTCGCTTCCGTTTCCGGTCGCTTGCATGCAAAATAATGACAAATAGCCGACTGAATTGTGCCCTAAGTACGTGATTGAGGCCTCGCTTTCAGGAATCACGTCTCCCGTCTCCATTCTCTGTTCTCCTCCAACCCTTGGCAGGAATTCAAGTTATGACATTTAAAGGGTTCACATGTGTTTCGGACGCATCACGTATTATCGACATGTTAACAAGGCACACTGAAATATGCATAACCCCCTAAGGGAACAAAGGATTCATAGTTTGTGGTTTAAGTTCTTGAATATGGAAGGATATACTGAAAAATAATAATAGTCTAGGGCCGTGATTTAAAAATCTAAAGCTTAAGAAAGCCACAAGCCCTAAATCAATATAAAATGAAACTAGAGCGGTCCCCTAACCACAAGAATGTCTAGTTTCAAGCACTAAAAATTCGTTTTTACACTCGACTGCACCGCCACGGAATTCATATTTCCCCCAGAAAATGCCAGAGTTCAAAGTTTTACTCTCTTGAATTAATAAATATATAAAACAGGAGGGGGAGTCCCAAAGAGTTGCCAAAAAAAAGAGGAAAATTCCTAAGAAAGCCAAGACAGGTCAGAGACTCGCGAATATAAATACATGTCACTGCTACAAAACAAAGGGGAGATAAGATTTGATAAGAGCCCGCGCAGAACTGACATAATAATGTCAGAACAAAAGTATTTTCTCGCATTCTTCGCTGGAAAATTGTGAAATTGCGTGAAAATTGTCTTGTCAGTGGCAGCTGCCGGCATCTGCAAATAGATTAAAAAATATCAAAAGCAGCAGCAGACATTAAAAAAGAACAAACAGGACTAGACACTTGGTTCTTTGGCACATTCCCATGCTTACTTTCAGGCTACAGGTGGACAGCTGGAGTCCCAGCTATCCGGAAGAATCCCTTCCCGGGGGCTATTACATATCCTAGAAGAAAGAGTTCTCACTGTCACCTCACGTCACATCACATCATTTGCATATTCGCAGTCTCGGTGTTGCGCTTATATCACGCATACGCAGCGTTGGCTTCGATGCCTGATGCAATCGATGCAATCGCCCTGCAGGTCCTCCTCGGATTTCCACTTCTGTCCTTCCGCATGCTATAGCCTTGCGACAACAAAGCTTTATGTGGGATAGGGCAGCTGTCGTCAATACTTCTCCATTCTCCTTGCCGCCGTGTTTGGCTTTGTAATTTATTTGCCATGCTCGAGATTTGACTTAAAGTGGTTAAAAACCGCACGATTTGGGACCAAGGCATAAGACAAGGGGCAGTCGACCTAATTGGCTCGTCCTCAGTGGGTCTTAATAAAGTTTGAAGTCCT
Source organism: Drosophila pectinifera (assembly GCA_008042775.1). NCBI lineage: Eukaryota > Metazoa > Arthropoda > Insecta > Diptera > Drosophilidae > Drosophila > Drosophila pectinifera. The sequence continues at coordinate 22,234 of VNKC01002005.1, forward strand.
TACTCTTTGGCTAAAGGAAATTGGTTAGAGGACGCGGAAGTTAATTTACATTTTACATATTCCGGAATGCAACTAATGGTTCACTTATTTTAAGGGGATGTACCTTTTCATTAAATATATTTTGTTACTAAATTAAGTTGAATAATTTGTACCTAGTTTTGTACTTAAAACATATAGAGTAAAGCTCTTAAATGACTTTTAATCAATGTCTCGATTGAATTAACCGATATGTTTAATGGAATTCGGAACTCTACATGAAGAAAGAAGGTACAAAATTGAAGTTTGAATGGCGGTCGCCAGGGGTCGCCACTGCATGTAGAAACATCGTAAGATGGGTCGCCACTGCATGGGTATGAAATATGTAAAACGGATGTCAAGTTCTTGTGTCAGTCGTAAAAATCGAAGTTTTTTTTTAAATTTAAGCATAATTAGATGAAGGGAATTTGCCAAGTCCATGCGCCTTTTTATTTCACCCACAAAGCTTTGAGTACCGGGTATCTCACTGCCGGTCACACTCGACTTGGAGCTGCCACGCGCTCCCGCTAAGCTAAGACCGTCTCTCGTTCGCTCTCTTTCTCCCAGACTCTCTTCCGGAGCGACTCTCGGCACTTGTCTTGGACAAAACGTGTTTTGGCCACCACCTCGCTTGAGGCTTGGAGGTTCAGCTCGGTGCCATTCTTCAGTTCGATTCGAATCGCGTCTCAGCTCGGTTGTTGCCGCCGGTCGCCGATCTGTGTTTCCGTTGGCCAAGTGAATGTCACTCGATTGCAGGCAAAACAATCCAATATCGTCCATTTCCAGTGGGTGATATGTAAGTGCGATCGCAGCCCTCTTTCGCTCTCTCTCTGTGCGAGCGGAGCAAGTGCGTCGGAAGCTTGAAGATTTGTTGACAAGCGGGTTTGGATTTCAATTTCGGCCCTCCGGATTTTCGTTTGTCATTTTTACGTATGCAAAGCGCGTACTCTTGCATTACCGTTGTCGCGTCGCGTCATAAAAAGCGACCACGCCCCCTCTAAAAAAGAAACACACAACCGCCCACCGGGATCTCCTAATCAATCGGTGATTACCTGTGGAAAATTTCACTTTGCGCCGAAAGCTAGTTTTTGCATACACACGAAAAAATGGGCAAAAAATATATATAAACCTAATAATAAATCTGTTAAAAGGAGAAATCTCTGTTACTTAAAAATAGTGGAAAGTTTCTGGATAAAAATGACAAATTAAATAAACACTTATAAATCGAATTCATTGCTCGGAAACATATATCCAAATGATGTATTAAATTTAACAATAATGGATATTTCAGTTTGCCTACTTGGACTTGCACTCGTTTTCTTGAAACCCTGACTATATAGCCATCCATCTGACATTCTGTATATAGCATTGAGATTCTCGACTGTGGAATTAACATAAGGTATTACCCCCCGGGTGGCCTCCAATTAGAAACTGCCATAAATGCATAAGAATTGTGCAGTTAAAGTCCATTCAAGACTTAATTAGGAATTATTAATTTTTTAATTGCCAGCACGCAAGCCAAGGTAACTGGCTAATAGATAAAATGCGATATGTTTCCAGAAGATTTCCCTCTCTCACCTGCCAACAGCAGAAAAATAAATAGAAATGGCAGCCACAAACTAATCGAAAGAAAAAATCACATAAATAATTGCAAGAAACAAAAAATAAATAAAGATAAAAACCAAAGACAACAAAAGCAAGCCTCCAGCCAAGACATACTATATGTGCTTTCGTGTTTATATAGCAAAGACAGAGACTCAAGGTGAATGTTGCCATTATTTTTGACAGAGTGCTCGAGAGCAACAAGTGAAAATTTATTGAGAGGTTGTTCGCGTGCTGGACGAGTGAAATAAGAGACGAGGAGCCAAAGACCAGCGCCAAATAAATGCCATTAAATAGTAAATTTATTTAAGAAGCAATTCGAAATGAAGATAATAAATAATCACTGGCTAATTTGGTTAATGAGATATAAGAACAATAAATAACAGAAGGGGAACCCCTGAATACTTTCGTATTTATATCTATAGAATCTTCTGATTTTAGCTTGAAATTTGTATGGTAGTTTCAATGATAAATATATTTCATAGATCTCATCTGATCTAAGCATTCCAGTTTTCAAACTGAGAAAACTTAGCCTACTCACACACAATTCTAGTTAGCCATCATACGCACCGTTGGCGTTTTAGCCTTGAACTCTTCCAGTATAAAACCACATCTGAAAAAGGCAACAAAGAGAAAGAAATCCACATTATTATTAATTATATTATAACGGTAACGCAAAGCGAGCTTTTTGCCAAAATGTTTTGAATAACTTCCAGAAAGAAACCCGTCAGACAGCCTCCCCAAAAACAATTTCTTGCTCTTAACTCGAAATTCGCCAGCAGAGCCATCAATAAAAATTTATAAAGAAACAACAGCAAAATGCAAATACTGGACACCAAATAATTTAACCATAATTTACAAAACGCTCCAGGCAAAACAACAACCAAATATAATAAGAAAACCAGTCGTCAAAAAATACAACAAAATTGCAAATTACAAAATAAGGCTTTTCGATTAGTAACGAAAATGTCTGGCAGAGTGAAGCTGCCTTTGGGCAGCCGCAGCTTCGTTTTCTTCGTCACCATCTGCTGCGGCAGCTGCCTCATCTTCTTCGCCAGCGCACAAGGTGAGTGAGTTTTACATATGGTTTTTATTTCGAACCTCTTTTATTTACGATGTTTATGCACCACAAGACAAAAAGCTTAATTTAAGTCATATTCTGCGACGCTGACGCTATCTCGCGGGCGCAGATTTTTCGGATTTCAAACGGCAGAAAACCCCCAAAAGTCTCTGTCTGAATCACTTCGCGCTAATTTATCTCTCTTTAAGCCGTGAGATCGGTGTCGGTGTCGGTGTCTCTTACAAGCCGGAACTCTCTGAAGGCCTCGGTGCCTCGGGTCGGGAGTCTCTGAATCAAAAGAACGACGACAGTAAATGCGTGTTCAAAATGAAAAATCTCCAAATTAAAGCCACAACTTGGGCCGAATTGTCACAATAACAGAAACAGATGCTTAGTAATAAAGCCCGAGGAAAAACAAAAACACTTCCGGACAACAAATGCCACTAACTGTCAACCAATTTGCAGATCAACAAATACGAGAAACTCTTTCGACTTCAATCTTCGATCAACTGTCAGCCACAAATTTGGTTGCACCTGCAGTTGATTTTAATGCCCTCGGGGGGCATTCGCTTTTTGACTGGCAAATGTTGACGGCTCTGGCCTTTTTTGGTAACCTTTTAATGGCTGCACGCGGAAAAATTACACTACTTGTAAGATAACCTGTTTGTTGGGGCTCAAATTCCGTACTGCTTAAATCCTGTTATTATTTTATTTGTTTTCCACTGATTTACCACATATTCATATTCATATAGGATCATGTTTTCTGTCTTAAAAACTTGATTTTGTATTTTCCCTTGGTTATATCCGGTTATGAATCAATGAATGTTTTTTTCTGCGTGTTCTTTGCCGTGGAATGACTTTATTTTCTGGCTTGCAGAGTGTTAAAATGTCAGTAAGTGTCAATAAAGAATTTTAAGGTGGAATGCCCGGTTAAATATTGGGTTAACTGTTGGAAAGTTTGAAGAGAATCGATTGTAAAAGGGTTCTTGGCACAGATTTTCAATAAGGAACCCGGTTGGTAAGAGTTCTTGGCACAGATTTTGGTAAGGAACCCCAGATGAGGAGGTCTTGGCACTGATTTCCTTCTCAGAAATAAAGGGTTTCAAGTGTTAAAGCCATTGAAGTCATTGAACCGCTGATGAGAGTCACGTAAACTTGACATAATATTTACACAATTACAGCATATATCTCCGAATTAATCAGCACAAAGTGAATTTAGCCAACAAAGGCTGGTAAAAACAAAGTAAACAAAACAAATTAAAACCAAATCTGTTGCATAAGACATCAATATAATACAGACCCACAACCTTTCTACTGTCCAGTGGATGCGCAAGCCGAAACCAAATATTTGGTGGGGCCTTATAAAAAGCGCGAGGAGAGACAAAGCAGCGCTAATAAAATTAACTTGCTAATGAAGCGATGATCACACCGCAGCATTTCTATGAGCTACGGACTAGCAGTATGTGTATATACCTATATACATATTGACTTAAATCATTTCGGAGCAGCAAAGAAACAGAAATCAAGAAAAACAACTTATAAAAATACAAGCTGGGCAGTGTTTTTTGTATGCAGAAACATTTTTGTCGCGCGTGTTTCGGCCAAAAAGCGGCAAGAGCAAGTTTCCAGTTTCTCGGCGGTCCACTATGCAAATGAAACACTAAATACTGGATGGTATACCACACGTCCGCCGTATGTCTCTCCGATATTTTGTAATATCCCGCGATGAAAACGAAAGTGGAGTGACTTTGAAAAGCTCGTCGAACGAAAGCCCCTAAGCCCCCAAGCCCCGAGGGACCAGACCCTGCCAGCTGCCTGCCCTTGTTGACGTCAGTTTCACTTTTATTCCGTCATGTACCGAGCTGTTAACTCTATCGAATTAAAATAAATTCGCCGCCACTGCCTGTGGCTCGTTGTGCCGAAAGAAAGTGAAAGAAATGTATGAGTGCGAGTGCGAGTACGCGCATGTGCACATGGCGATGGGGTTGCGGCACAAGTTTTGCGCTCGAAATCATAACACAGTAATGGCAACAGGTTGGCTGACTTTTACAGTCCCGCTTCTATAACTCGAACTAGCTTGCCTACATTTTTAGAAACCCGAAAAAGAAATTGTTTTAAAATATTAGGAACTTTTAAGTAAAATAAAAACATACCAATAAGTAGAACATAGAAATATTTTCGTTTCAGTTCCACTTACAAAAGTTGTATAAGAAAAATAGGTTACCTCATCAAACAAAAATATATAGAGAGATATTATGAAACTGAAAATTTCCTACTCACTATTCTAAAGATTAAAATCATGCAATGTAAAAAAATCTAACAAAATAAATATTCGAGGAAAGCACAACAAAAATAGAAAGCCTTTCGAGCGGAGTTTGCCTCTGATGATGTGTAAGTTATGTCTTTGTACCATTGAACCGTACTCCTTACATAAATCTCCCAGTCTCTGTACTTAAATTTAAAAATATAATTTAAGATTTTCAATCATTTCCAACTATAGAGGTACGACTGTAACTCGAATCTGATTTTGAGTCTCTGGTCCGAAACTCCTTACTTTTCTTCGAATTGTCACACAGCCTTAACTCTTGCTGACTGCCCGAACGTGACGCATTTCTTTTTGGTTTTATTTCAATGAATAAATTCAAATCTTTGGGCCAGAGATGCAGACTCTGTGGAAATAATTGCCAGCCAGCTTACATACTCATGCAAATTGGCATTTCTATAGCGCCGTAATGATGGGAAACATGCCAATGACATTGTTTGTCCATCCAACGCGACTCCAGGCATAACTTCAGTGAAAAGCGTATTTACATGTGACTTTTGTGCGATTTTTGTGGCCTGAAAAGAAAAGCGCAGATTTTGCCAATGGCCAATTAAAATACATATTCGCATTTCCACCGCAGAGAGGAGAGCATTATTTCCGCTCAGGTTAACTGCACTCGACTCGAAAACCAGTTTTTTTTGGCGCCTGGTAAGCCAAAACAAAAAAACAGGTGCAACAGCCCCCGTGGCCAGCGGCTTTTTATATAATGGTCAGCTTTAAAAAGGAGCAATTTCTCAAATAGTTAATAGGCATTGCTAACATACTTTGGCTTAGTCCAGCTTCAAAAAGTTGTTGATTTTGCGACATTTCAGCTGAGATCAAGTTCCTTGAAAAGCGAACATTATCTGAATTTCCAGTCTAAAATGCGGCTTGAGCGGGCTGAATTCCATTGTTTCCTTTAAATGGGGGTTATCAACACTTGCCAATACTTTTTTAGATGTTTAATATCGCATAGGGATTTATTTTTAAATGTTTTTAAACTTAACGGTTTCTGTGATTTAGATACCGCTTATACTACGGCTGCATTTCGGGCAAAATGCAGTAATCGTCTAATAGAAATTGTATAGTAACCAGAAGAAGACAAAGAGGAATGTGCATTCATTCGATTCTTCCGAAGATACTCGATTATTAATAAATTGTTCTGCTATCGATGTGTTATCGCGGCAAATTATTTATGTTACCGGTAGGAGTTTGTGAAACCTGCGGCCGTTCATCTCTTAAACTTAATAGTGAACTGACAGGGTTGTGCGTAAAATATCCTCAAACAGCAATAGTTGTACATTTCTATATTATAAAGAAAATTAATATTCATACCAATAAGCTTTCCTTCGTGACACAGCTGATCACGGCCAAAGACGTGTCACGAGCTCATCCCCTATTAAACGGCATCTCCAAATGCCAGCGTCGCATTTTTCGCGGTTCTTGAGTTGGCAGCGCCAATCAAGCTAGACGCCATTGTTATTTTTCTTTGTGACAAAATTAAGTGAAAATTTGACTTTAAGAAGCAAATCATGTCCAGCGGGCCATCAAAGAAGGCCGGTTGGATTGGGGGCTTAGGGGGCCACTCCAAGTCGAAGAAGTCGGCCACAGCAAGCTGCGAGGCGTCCGCCAGCAATGCGACGCCCGCCATCAGTCCAGCAGCCCAGCCCGAGTTTCTTGTGGAAAGAATCATAGGAAAGCGTTACTGGAACGGGCGTCCCCAGGTACTGATCCAGTGGCAAGGCTATCCGCCGGAGGAAAGTACCTGGGAGCCCATGGAGAATATAGGCAACTGTATGGTACTACTTGCCGATTTCGAGGCGGAGCTTTTCAGGCGAAGGGAACAAAGGAAGAGCCTTAATAGAGCGCTCGGCCAGAACAGGGCAAACAGTTTCCCTTCGCAGGCGTGCCAACAAAAAGTAGGCAAGCTTTTCAATACAACCCAGGCCACATCTCCTGATAAGCAGCCGAAGGATCCAAACCACAAAATCCCTGCTACCGGGGAACACCGGCTAGACATCAGCAAACCGACGGGACTCAAGGCAAATGTTACAAATAGTGCCAAGCCCAATGCAGGCCAGACGATTGGGAATGTCAAGGTGAAATCCAGACCTCAGCCACTGCCACTGGTTAAAAGCCCGATTAAGCAGCCTTTGCAATTGAGCGAGATCGGTGACGATAAGAATCTATTACCAGACGCTTCTTCATTAGGCAAACGTGCTCCACCACAGACATCCATGCCGTCAACTCCTCTATTAGCCGGGCCTAGTTCAACTTCAGCGGCTCAGCCGCAACCAAGTTCTGATGATGAAGATTGTGATGTGGAAATATTATCCAGCGGCTCTTCTTCGCCCTCATACTGTTTATACGGGTCGTCATCTGAGTCCTCAGAACACTCAATATCCTCGGAATCCGAAATGGCCACATCAGAGGCCACCACAAAGTCGAGCTTACTGAATTTGCACAAGGAGCAGGCTGGCCAATGGCAAGCCAAGACTAAAAAGAAGCCTTTAATGCCAGCCAAAACTGCGAGCCATTTACCAATTCCTAAGGATTCCTTCGACCATTCACTGAAGAACGTAAGAAAATGAGATTAAATTGTATTAAGGAAATCAAAGCCAAACTAAGTTGTAACTTAGATATATGGATTTTGTAGTTTAAGTAATTGTGTGTAAAATGTACACAGTTAGAAAAGTTGTACTGTTGTCATGGCTTGATTTCCTTGATTCTCTTTTAAATATATATACACTAAGAAAATTCTAACAGATTCGCAGCAACCAAGTGGTTCTACCTATTGGCCCCATTGGCAGTCCACAAATGTACAGGCAGCTCGCAGAGAAGAACCCAGAGATCCGAAATCCGATGCAAAAAAGCTCAAAGAAAAACAAAGAGAGCCCGAAGAAAAGTGGGAAGAAGGAAGCTGACTTGGACGACCCGAATAGCCCTTTGACGCCACAGGCGCCTCGCATGGTCGTAGACACACCTAGCAGCGAGATTCCTGCGAGCAGCAGACTCAATCCAAATTCAAAAGGATTCCATTGGAAGATGCCACTGCGCAAGGTTCCTTTCGGCCTGGCTCGAGGCCTCGCGCTGGATAAGATAGTGCACAACTTCAAAGTACGTGATAGACACTTTATGTTTGTCACCTGGAAGGGTCTCGCATCGATGGATACTGTGCCATTAGAGGATTTAAAGGTGGCGTACCCTGCCCAAGTAATACAGTATTTTGAGAACATGGAGCGGCGCTACGAAGACTAAATATGTCTCTAGTACACATCTGGTGAGTTGTGCTGTTGCCGCCTGGCGGCCCTGTGCCCATAACCTTAAACGCAAGCTTCCGCTCCGGGCCAGATTCAGCTTCAGCTCAGTTTCTTCTTCATAACTTTACAGTTCGACGATCGCAATATTTGAGCCATGAGCCATGAAAACTTCACGTTGCCTTCGGGTCAAGATAAATGCCATCGAAAAGCGAAAAACAGAAACGAAAACGAAGCATCATCCGGTGGTCGGGCGAAGCAACTACTTGGTTTTGTTTCCCTGTACGTGCACCTGCCTGTATCTGCATTTCCCTCCATCTCTTCTCGGTGGTAAATCATCGGATAACTCCGATGTTAGGCATATGACAAATTGCTTGCCTGTACTTATCGTGGCTGCACTTGGAACAGGGTTCTTTGCTAGATTTATGACTGTACCATGGAAGATTTATGCTAGGCTGTAATGGGATGACTTTATATACTCAAATTGGCCTCCGTCTATCCCGAACCCACTTATTCCCCGATTCTCTTCTGTAGATTTCTCGCTCGCGATCTCAGCCAACTCAAAATTATGTGGCTCCAGACCTTCGGCGTTTTGCGGTTTCCATTTGGCTTATCTGTCGCATCTGTTGACAGCAACAGCTCCGCTTTGAACTCGGCGACGGCGACGGAGCAAGCTAGACCAGGCCAAAAACTCCCTCGCAAAAGTTGTGGGCGTTTTTAAGAGGCTCTGTGGTTCATTCAACCGGGGGAAGACTGGCGTAGAATGAAGTCAGCGTTCCCAAATTGAGATTCTGTACAGATGCAATGCGTTGTCTTAATGGCATAACCTTCAATCAGAAGCAAGTACTTATTTACAAAGCACCTAGAGGTGACACGCACACCCCGTCGACGGACACACCTTTGCAGTGGGACACACACTGGACTCCGCAGCTAATGTGTCATTTAGCAGGGGGCTTGCGCAACTCCAATGTCATTAGTAAGCTCTTTTAATGCCTGTTGATTGCACTCTTCAGCAATTTGCACAGCAGATCATAAGTTTGGTTCCATGGATTAATGCCTTGCTGCTGGTTTCGCATTCAAATTCGTATGCATATAAAAGTCTTGTTTTACGGCTACTTAAATTAGTGGCTAAGGTGTCTGTAAATGGTTTTATTGTTTAGCTTACACAGCTAATTTAATTTTTTATACTTAAATTAATTTAAATCGTTTTAAAGCTTCCATTGTGAAGGTCGGCCTGTGACTTGGAGTAGCCATTAAATGACCGTAAATCTCTCTCTATCTCTGGTGGAAATTTAATCGAAATGACCTAGTTTGGGATAAATGGAGATCATTTTAAGGCGGCTTTTAATTCATTTACTGAATTGGAAAAGCTTTAGCAAACTCAGACAAATGAGTAGAGATTTTCCCCTGATTTTAGTTCCCTCACCTTATTAAATATGTATCTTAGACAGCCAAGGCGTGTTTGCAAACTGGTGTTTGCTGTTTGCTCCGCTGCTCTATAATTATTTGCCATTATTGCTATGCAATTTACCCATGTTTTTACCTTCCTGATATTTCTGGGCTGCCTTCGACGTACGACGTTCATTGATTTATGTGTGCTGTCTGCCTGTCCATGGCATTTGCTATGATTTCTATAAAGCTCGAGCATGTTTTTCCGTGCCTTTCGAGGAGTGGCTGCTGGCTGGGAGGGAGAAAAAAAGCAAAGGGAAATTCCAGCCACCACAACTTTAATATTCGTTTAATTAGCTGGCTCCATTAATTGCCTTACCAAAGAAATATTCAAATTGCCTCTCATATGTCAAATCCATCGTCTGCTATTTAAATTTCCATCGCTCTCGCTCCAGACGCCGAATTTCCATATATATTTCCTGATTATGCAATATGATTGTAAACCAAATTTGCATTTAATTTTCGGCTGCATCAGCAGCAGCAGCAACAAAATATGTGATAATTTTCTCGCTCGTTTGACCATTTTTGGCCTGAGATGTAATTACGCCCAAGGCAGCAGCAAGCATTAGCAGCAGCCGCAGCAAGCAAGTAACCGAGTAACAACATCCACACAGGCGGCAACCTCATTTATGACGCTTTGCATATAGAAAACAACAAATCAGAAAGAAACTGTAATGTGTGTGTTGCTTGCTGTTATTGTTGTTGTAATGCAATTTGTTTAACGCTTCGTTTATTACCAAAAACAGGCAACGAAAACGCATTTCTTGGTGCTTGCTGTGGTTGACTGAGGGGCCAGCAGCAACATTTTGGGTCGCGTAGGTGGCTGTGAGGGGCAGCACAGATACAATACTTTAATATTCAGCCATATGCAGAGTAGAGTTTCCTCTGTTCGTTGCCGGCTTTCTTTGCTAACATTTTACAGCAGTTTCCCTCCTGCCACGCTTGTTTATTTTTCCTTTTAGCAACGGAAAAAAGAGTGGGTGTGTTTTTCCACCATTTATGCTGGCTTATTTATGATTTTGTTTGACAGTTTAATATAGTATCTGTTGGTTCGCTGGCACGAGTCACAGTTTGTTGGCATCTCTCTGTGCCTCTGCTGGACGCCTCTGGGTTAGGGGTTATTGGAACAGCTATTATGTGTAGTTAAGGTGGCCCCTTGTGGCTGCAATTGCTGTAGCAACAGCTGCCGGAGATGCGGTTAGATTGCCCAACGATGGCTAAGCCCAGTGTGGCGCTATATTGGCTTACAAATGGTTGATAGACTCCTCCATTACAAGACGCTGATTGATTGTTGATGGATCTTTGTCATGTGGCTCAGACAAATCATGTTGCAGTGATCCCAGGCTTATTAGCTAGCTTATAAATTACTTAATTCCCTGATAGCCAGCAAGAAACTGGTGTAATAAGTATTAAGTAGCTTTAGATTAGGTGCAGCATGCCGTGTGGTTGGTCTCTTGCTGTTTGTAGTAGGCCATGTTTGTCTTTTAATACAGTATAAGTATCGAGTTATTATGCAGAAGCTACACAAGTTTCTTATTATTTGTAAATAGCTAAACATTATTTCTCGCTCTCTTGTTACTTTCTAGGAACCAACACCTTCTGTAGCTACCTAAAGGCAGCACAGAAGTGCATCCATTCCCGAGCTCCAACGACCTTGCTTTGTTTTCTTTGAGGCCTTTATCTCTGTTTCGCTTTTATTTCGACCACGCCCCAAAGAACCTGCCCCAGCGAGCGGTCAGTCTCCCCTTGATGTTAATGTTAATTTCACGCCCGTTAAGATAATTAAATTTGCCTTTGTTTTGTTTAGTTTTTATGTGTGTCTGATCTTATTTCGCGTTTGTAGTGCAACAACATTCAAATTAGTTTATGTATCCACATAAAAGAGTGTGTTTTTCATGTCGTTTTTCGCTTTTGTTTGCTTCTTTTCAGGTATGTACAAATATGTTTGGCCAAAACCGAAATTCTCATCATTTATCATAAAAAAAAACGACGAAGTAAAGAAGAAACAACAACACGAAACTGCTGGCAACGGGAACCACAAAAAAGCGTACTGAAGTTCAGGGTCAACGCATTTTTACTGGGATCTCAATGGCGGTGAACACCAAATGAAAGAATTACCTACATCTTGTATGTACTTATATTTTATTTTTTTCTTGTTATATGAACAATTTCAATACGCATTATTAGTGGAGGCAAATGATTATCGAAATGAATTTCGCAGAAGAAGCCAATACTTATGTTTTGTGTACAGGAGTAGCCTGTACTCTTATATTAGCCCTAAGATGAATATCAGGGTAACTCGATATCCCTTTTCAAAATGAAATGTCAATCACAACTTAAGTTCTAAACATGACATCGGATACTTCGGGCCAAAGGAATTCGAGCCCGAAGGCCGAACCAATTTCTTGCTATTCGCGTTAAAGCAAAATAAACTATAAATACAAAATCAATATGCCATTCTAGGCCCCACCAAAGCGAACATCCATTGAATTTGTTGAATTACTTGGCTTAAATGTCACTGGGTTGGTTGTAAACCAAAATCGAGCCCCAAGAGACCAGCGCCTGGCGTTCGGTAGCCCCAACTCGCAAAGTTGTTGACATTTTTGCTTGACTTTTTGGAATTATTTCCAGCATCGCCCCACAAAATTCGCTGCAATTACCTTGCATTGGCATTTCCTTTGTTGCTCTTTCGGGGTGTGTTCTGTACGAAGGAGGGAGACTTTGACTCTGACTCTGGCCGTACTCCATTGATAAAAATGGGTTTTATATGTTAATTTTGGCAAAGTTTCAACTGCATTCTTCAAATTGAGGTTGGCTGGGCCGTAAAGTGGGTGGAATTGTGGGTATTTCAAAGGTTTGAGTCATTTGAATGCAAGGAATTTAGGAGCATACACTAAAAAGAATATATATTCTCTAGAAAATGTAAGGGTTAGTAGAGGGTTTTGGCTTTGTTTACTGTTCAAATGCGATTATAATCACAGACAAGCTCAACAAGGAAACTCGAGCTCTGTTTAAGTTTAACCAAAGAACTAAAAAGCATTTCCTAACTTGGTTTTCCTATTTCCCCCATTACTTTCTTACCTACTTTATGTTTTTCATACCGAGTATGCAACACTCTGCCATTTCTCATTAATCAACGACTCCGCCAGCTCTTCTTCGCTGCCTTTAGGCTGCCTTTTGGCGTTTTCGTATTGGCTAGCTACACCTACGATTTCCGCAAGTTAAATAAAATGCGTTTACCTTTTGTAGCACTTATATATAGATGTTTGCTTTGCATGCAGACGACGGTGCTGGAGATGCTTGAGCCATGAGTCAGACGGAGTCGGAGTCGAAGCAGAGTAAGGCAAGACTGCCAGTGCCGCCCATCGAAGTGCATTGAACGCATTTACTACTACTTTCCGCTGCCTCGCTGCTGCGCACTCGATTTTCCATGCACATTTTCGCTTTTCTTTTTAATTGGGATTTCTGGTGTCTGTTTTCTGCTCGCTGGCTCTGACTCTGGCTTTGGCTCTGGCTCTGGCCTGGCTCTGGCTTTTCCTCGACGCCGCTTTACCTGCCTTTGCATTCGCTCCGTTTCGTTTCACTTTCGCGTCACCGACAAACTAACTTAACTTGTTGCAACTGTGCCAGTCGAGTCTCGCTCGGATTTTATGGCTTCCAGCCGCCCCGGCCTGGCCAAGTGGTGGTCACTTTGGTGGCGAACGGAGTCCAATGGCACTGAGGCAGAACTGGCTAGGCAAATTGCAGAGGGCTTTTTGACAATTCGGCAGCCGGTCGCATAAGTCACAAACAAAGGCGACTGAGACTCGAATTAATATTTCTTTTCGTTTTGGCGAAAAGAAAGCGTTGACACTAAACGGAAGTGTTCGCCAAAGGGGCGAAAGTCGCCGCAAATTGAGTGATTAACACAAAGCCAAGCCGTAGAGGGGTAGAAAAGAGTTCAAAGACTGGGTCTATGTGTTATGCAACCGAAAGGGTGATCGAACAGGGCGATCAATAACAGACTCAGGCAGCTGGGTATCGGGTTTCCCACCATTGCAACTGCAGCGCACACATATCGCTCAATTAACCGCAGACTAATAACCAATCAAAGGGGCCTCTGACCCCGCATAATAGCCCAGTGATTCACGCCGCCCAGTGACCCACACAGCCCGACCCAGTTGACTCAGCAGCCAGACACCCGCGTACAAGAGCTAGTAGATGGGGATATACTGCACACCCAGGGAGACCCCGCTGGGACGCTGGTTGAGCTGATATTTATATACCGAACATTTGTGCCGCATGTTTGGCTAATGGTCCAAGAGTCAGTGACATAAGCGCCAATATTTGGAGCCGAAGAAATAAACCCATGGCAGACCAGACCAGGTGTCTTGTGTGTGTCCGTTCTGTGAGTTGAACTTTGAGCGGGTACGTGCCCTGCCCTGAGCGAAGCCAATGGAGTGTGGCTAAATGGCTTGAATCCTTGACCCATTTGGTGCGTTCTCTGAGCCAGCCGAGCCAGTCTTTTGGCATTTCCGCTCTGTGTGTTGCAAAGTGCAAAATGAAACTCGGCTCGGCTAAGCCCGGCTCAATTTGCAGTCATTAAAAACCTTTTCGAGTCGAAAATTACATACCTTAGATGGCGGTGGAGAAAGAGAAATAATATTTTGTAGGCGATTTTCAAGGTGTATTTGTTGCGGTTTCTTGCAATCATTACGTTTCTTTGCTATTTTTGTCATTTTTCCGCTGTTAAACGAGCTCCGCGAGGGGGTAGTTAATAGGGTTAAGCTGCCCATTAACCCATTTTGGTTAGAGGGGAAATATTTGTTGAAGGAAGGAAATCAAAATAGAGATTATGTAAGGCGAGGCTTGGGTATTTATCTGTGGGAGAATTTTGTGAGCTTATTCATTGGTATTTATCAAGGAAACTTATAAGGTCAGGATCTGTTAAAACAAAATTAATATAATACGATGAAAGGAAATAAGAAGATTCATTAGTTAGTATTAGTAAGAAAACCAATTAAGGCTCAGGGGATATTACATCCATAAGTTATATTCATCAGTTAAAAACAATGCCAGGTCCCATCCGTCGGGTTACCTTATCTCTGTGCCTGTTTTCGCGGATATGCCGCAAGGAAAACAAGTTTGTGTCTTAAGTCTTTCGTTTCCTTTGTGGCCTTTTGTAACAGAAAATTATGGTCCAGCTACTGGCCGCATCTGATGGAGAGCGGGGACGAAACCTGTAATAAAGGCATGCAGTTATCCTTGAGATTACGGTTCATCAGGCGGGCACTACGCTCTCGTATATGTGTCGGAGGAGTCCCAGTGCCCAGTCCCCGCTGAACGCTCAATGGAGGCGGCCTTTTAAGCAGGAAATGATGCCCAAGCAGCGGCAGCGGCAGCGGCAGCTACAACAAAGCTGGCAATTTGGCTGCAACAACAAACAAACAAACGAAGCGCAATAAGGAGAAGCGACCGCTTAACGAGCGGCATGCATAAAATATGCCCTTTGTGCCGCAGACATTGGCTGATCGCCTGATTGCAGACTTGCAGGCCGGACAGCCTGCGTTCGTTTTTAATAAAAATGTCAAGCCATGGAGCCTCGAGTGAGGGTAACAGCAATGAATTGGCACTTTGCGAAAGCGACTCCTTTGCCAAGTAATCCCGCGCGGCATTAAGGCGTCAGTATTTCGGATACTCGCGTTGGCGTCAGCCCTCGAAAAGCCATTCAACTCGGGATAACTGGATAACTCTTGATTGACGGTGGCTGGCAACCTGACCACCGGACCACCCGACCCATCTCAAGTGTTATTTGCTTTAATAACACTCGAGAACTGCAGGGCTTTGCTGGTTCATTGAACCCTCCAAATGGCCACTTACGCAGCTCCCAGCACTTGGGCACCCACTGAGCTTTAACTGTGTACAGCTTCTATGGCTTCCATGATAGCCAGCTGGACACGCCCAATTTGAAGTGGCACCCGCACCCAGCACCTACAGACCCTTAAAAAGTAGAGGAGAATATGCAAATGCGGAGGCAGAACAAAAGCTAAGCAAAAAACAGCTAGGGAGGAATCACAGAAACCTTGTTGTTCACACAATAAATCACGACAACCAGAACAGCTATAGCTGTAGCTCTGGCTATAGCCGTACAACAATAGACAGCCTGGCCGACAAAACTAAGCCAAGATAGCTGTAGCTGTTGACCATTTTGTCGTTGAAGCGTGCGGCAAAATGCTGTGTTGCCAGTCAGCAGCAGTGTCGGCCTGTCTTTTGTTTGGCCATTCTTTATATTATTCGCCACAGCAAAGAAAACAAAACAAACACAGCCAAAGTGTTGAGCAAAATTATGCGGAAAATTACAATGCATAGAAATTTGTGCCTTTGAGAGACAGATCTAATCGTGAATTATGTATTTCTGGGTGTAGGCTAAGGTTACACAATCCGTTTGGTATCATACATTTAGAGAGAGTCTTTTGGGTGACATTTGTTGGTTAAGGGGAAAGGCATTAACATCAAATTGATTTTTGATTGAAGATGTTAGGAACTGTAAAAGGTTATATCACAGAACTCATCAGACATAGAAAAGAAATCATTCAGCTAAAATCATAGCTAATACAAATAACTAAACCACATTTAAAGCTAACTCTTTGCAGTTTTAGCATTGTCCGACTTGATTACCTGAAGCCTGTGATTTATTCTCCACTTTTGACCACTCCTGCTAGCTTAGAATAAAGTGCAACCAATCCCTTTTTACACACAACTAAATTCCTTCTGCCTTTCGCATTTTAATGGCAACAACTCAGTTAGTTTTCCGAAGGCAGAGACATTGCGCCACTTGCTGGCCAAGTTGGAGCCCAGACAGATGCGGATGGAGGGAGACCAGACCCCAGATTCAGATAGGGAGCGAGGAAAAACAGTTCTATTACTTAATATGCAACACTAATGCGAACAATGGCAGCACGACATCGTGGCAAAGGAAAAACCGAAGCCCCAAAACCAGAAACCCACAAAAAATAGAAGAAAAAACAAACAGGGGCCCAGCAGACACACGATCCTCCGGTTACCCAGTCTCGCCGATCTCCAGACATTCAATCAACACCACCACCACGACGACTTGGAGACCTAACTGCTAAAAAAGACCTCAGACCCCTCAGAGCCAACTTAGAAAGGCAGGCCTGCACGGATCAGTATAGAAAAAAACTGGGAAAATATATACTACATGTGGCAGGCGGTGGAGGAGGCGAACCCAAGGCGGTCAACAGTTTTTCACACCTAAGTTCAGCTCGCACTCTTTTTTGTGGTTCAACTTCGGTATGTACGTGCTACAGTTTTCAGAGCTTGCTCCATTGATATAGAACCACTTACCTCTCACTGGCACTTTTTTTCGGCGGCATTCTATTCGGAGATCTGGCTACGTGCCTGGGTTTTGGTATTTGGGATCTGTTGTCCGCTTGGAATCTATGTGGAGATTGGGGATCGAGATTGAGTGCTGACAATGGCAAGGAATTCAGCCTCGTTGCTGGAATGATAATTCGAGTGTCTTTCTGGAACTGGAGCAGACCTGAGGCTAATACCTGAGATTTGAGTCGGTTGAGTCTTTGTAGAATTCTTGAAGCACACAAAAATGGAGATACAAGTTAGATTAAAGGCTTCTGTGAACTGGAGTGATTTGTGGCTTAAAGCAATCCTGTTATTAAACAATGCCTTATGATAGGAAATGATTGTAACTTCAACTACTGAAGTTAAACTGAACTTTCCAAGGTATTTTATTAAAAAAAAAAACACAATATGGACAAGAAAATCTTGCTGGCAAATGTTGCAAACAACAACATTTTCAGTATGCAAAGAAGGTTTATGGTGGAATAACTCCCATGTTTGTCATACAATTGTGGTCAAGTTTTGGGAAAACATCCGTATACGCCTATTAATGATACATATATGACCACCTTATATAAAAAAGTCTCCAGTTTTTTTATTAAGGAGCTAAAACCGAGTTATATAGATTCTTAAATGCAAACTAACATCTAAGTAAATTAATTCTTTCGAAAAGTCCCCTTCCGTCTTAACTGATTTTCCTTTAGTGGCAGTTCTAGTTTCAGGTCACTTTTCTGTTGATTTGTTCTCTTATTAAATGCGATTTATGGCTCAGATCCAAGTCAAGTCAAGTAAGTGGAGTCTCGGAGCCAAGCCCAGTTCAAACGCAAGCCGAGGAAGTCGGACCACTTCGGCACCCAGCACACAATCTGTATTTTTTGCTTATTCGAACCCACGACCACGGGTACGCCGGGCATTTGCAATCTCGCAAAAAAACTCGTTTGCATTTGCGCTCGTAATTTAGTTTTAATATTTGCAATATAATTTTTGTTGCTGCTTTCTGGTGCTTTTATTAGAGCACGCTTTGCAAATTACATAAAGCCCCCAAAGAGCAGCTCCAAAGAGAGACACAAAAGTAAAAATGTTAACTACAAAAACAACATGGGGAAAATGAACGTAAACAAAGTGCAGTCGCACCTCGAAAAAAAGTAAGAAAACATGGCACGAGCAAAGAGCTGACGAAGCCAAATTTTGAGGGAAAACAGAGGAGCTACGAAAAATCAACATTCGAGTGTGAAGCACAAATCAAACATCAAATAATTGATAGAATATCGACGAGAGCTGCGCAAGACAGCGGCGGGCGGCCTTTCACCCAGAAACTTGGACTCCACATCGCCCCGCACTCCAACTTTGAACCCAGCACGAGCTCCAAAAACAAACCAAACGAACCGAAGGGCCCAACTCTGGATTGGAGCTGGAATCGAAGTCTTTGCCTTAGAGCCAAGTCGTGTTTTGTGAGCGGAATTCGCAGAAGGGGCTTTCAGGGGAAAGGGAGCCAACAGTAACAGTGCCTGCCACCCGCACACGGGCTGCTTCGCTTGGAGCTTAGAGCTGGAATTGAACCAGTTTTTGGCGGGAGTGGTGGTGGGGCTTACTACCGCCAAAACCGGCTAAAGAATTTTCCATCCTAAGAAGTTTTTCATGTTCGTTTGCCATTTCCACGGGCCGCGAACTCGGCCATTTATGTTGCCATTGTCCTTTTATGTGCAAAGATCTGTGGAAATCGAACTGGCTTGCAAATTACTCGTGTAAAATGGCTAAAAAAGCAACACAACTCCTGACTTTTAGCCTGGAAATAAATAGCATTTATAGCCTTTTAAATGGCAATTAAGTGTGTGCAAGAATATATAGAAATCCTTATGCTTTCCTTTAGTCTAGACACTTTTTCTTCTAACACTTTCCTTAAATCTAAATAAAATCTCTAAAAATGGCTAAGAAGGAAACATAACTCCTGACTTTTAGCCTAGGAATAAATAGCATTTATAGCTCTTTAAATGGCAATTAAATGAATGCAAGAATAAATTGAAATCCTAATGCTTTCCTTTAGTCTAAACCCTTTTTCTTCAAACACTTTCCTTAAATCAAAATAAAATCTTCCAAACATCTCCGATTTTCCCGAATGTTTGCATTCAATCATGTTTCCCGTCCCTCCAGTCGTCCATTAAATCAATTTATTAAAAATATAAGCGACCTACCCTTTGGGCTTGAACACAAAAGAAAAGAAAAGATGTAAATTGACGATGATTATTTAATTTAAAAATAAAAGCAGGGGCCCTAACCAAGCGGAGCCAATGAGAAATTGCCTCCAATCGATGGATGGCGGTGGAAATTTCACTTTCGTTTCGCGGGGCCCGGCCTCGACGGCCTTTCATTCATTTCACCGCCCCAAACCTGACCTCAGCCGAAGCATTACGTAAAGGTTTTGGCCCGAATCTGCCTTTGTTTTTTGTGCTTTTGCTTTTGGGCAGACACGCCCAGTAGTGGCCGCTGCCGGCGCATCTTAGGGTTTTTTAACTTAAATGGTTTACAAATTTATGCGGTTTCCACTGAAAAAATGCTTTCAATTTCGGGTATTCGGGTATTTAGATGACGCGAGATTCCCACGGGGAAGGGACCCGACACCGGAGACTCTTAATTTATATAACCCAAGATAGTCCACAGACACCTGCTAGCCGCCCAAAGCGCTCTCCAGTCCGTGCTACAGTCACCCAGTTTAGTTAAGTTTAGTTTGTTTTTAGTGCCGAGTGCCTCGGCAGCAACCTGTTCGCCCATTGACCAAAATCTGCGTATAATTACTCTACAAAGTTGCACTGTTTATGCAAATACCACAAACGAGCTGAGGAAAATATGGCAAACTGTGATTTGTTATTTTTAAACCAGTTTAAATAGCCTTTCCGTTCGTTTTCTGGTTTTCATAATTGATTTATGTATGTTTCCGACTCCACATAATACCAATATCCGCCTGTTGTTATACAAAGAGCGAAAATTCCAATCAATCATTTGTGCACACAGCCCCCGGCCAAGGACATATTGGCATTAGAATGCGACTGTCCCTCGGCCAACACCACCCGCACAAAGAGCTCAAGAGAATTCTGAACAGAACCGAGCAGCCACATTCTAATCCCGGCCAGAACCTGTTTATGAATCGCCTCTGGGCCAGCCACTTGGCAATTATTTCTGCCTTAATTGTATTTAATTTGCTCGTACTCCGGCGGGGGTGTGCAGAGTGGGTGAAGGCAATTACAAAACGACACTCTTTGAGGGTGTGGAGCTGTCCCCTGATATCAATAGACCACATTCCCGCGGCTGACATATCTTGGACCCACTTCCTCCACTCTCTAGTCTAATGCAGACAGTGTTCAATTAAAGGGTTCTGTCATGTTAGTCGCCATGATTAACGACGTGGGCTTGGGGAATGTGCTTTTATTTCCTTGGCTATTCAGCAAAGGTCACGAGAAAAATGCAGAGAGAAAATTTCTGTAGCACATTTTAGCCAATAAAAATATTGAGCAAACAAGAAATAATATTAATACCTATTTAAATAATATTGTTTTAAGCTTTTGTATAACTTGCTTACGAGGAAGTGCTTCCAAAAGCCTGCCTGCAAGATATTTGTGTGATTTTGACACCTTTAGATTTATATTTATTAAAAGAAGCCGGCTTCCTAAAAATATTAAAAAATTTTATAAGCAAACATCGCCGAAAAGCTACTTCCTATTGCCCACTGTTTATTATTACTTACTCGTTATAGATCTTGGCAACAACTCCCTATTTACTTAACCATTTTTGTTTGTTAGCCACTTATCGGACCACAAACATCTCTGGGCTGCCTCCACAAATATTTCCCTCTATTTCCGACAATGAGTAGATGTGAAATTTGTTTATTTGCTGACAATCTGTTTGGAGCTTTGCATTCTGCCATTTGCTACTTGCTAGCTGCTACTTGCCACACATTTTGGCCAGCCAGCCAGCCAGGCCGCCTGCCCAGTGGGTGCTCCAGTGCTCAGTGTGTTTGGCCAACAATAAAAGCCAGCCAGTTGGAGAGCTGCGCTGTTGGCCAGCCGCCGTTGCCTTGCAACAGTTTTCTTTGTTTTGATTTTGGCTTTGCCGTGGTTATTTTGCTTTCGGTTTCGCTGCTCGGCGGTGCTCGCTTTCGGTTTGCTTTGTGTAACAAGTTTGCATATGTAATTAACCAACTGCCAGGGGAGTGGAGTATTAGTAAATATAATTAAAAACTAGCATTAATCGGAATGCGGTGTTAGGCAAACTGCGTCGTCGTTCATGATGTAAGCCAAATATCTGGCCAAATTCTGTGGTATTAAGAAAGCAAACAAAAGACTCAGGCGACAAACTCGCGCCTGACTCACTTTCATCAAACCCGCGGCAAACCTGACCTTGGACCTTGTTGCCGCCTTTGGGCATTATTTTCTAATTAGCGAATCGCCGTCGCCAAGAACGCCACTGTCCACTCTTCTCGACAGATTTCTCAAGTTTATTTGTCTTTGATATTATCGCCACCGGCGTCGGAAGCTTATTGTTCTCTTTTTGCAGTCTCCATTTTCAAATCTGTTGGTTTTTTTTTTCTTTGCTATTATTATTTTGTTATCTTTTGCGACGTCGGTTCTGATCAGTTCGCCGAAGTCCATTAAAAGTGAGTAAATTAAATGAAATTTTGTCAAAAGTAAAAAAAGAGTCATAATGGAAGTAATAATATCGGGTTTACTGAACTGG
Source organism: Drosophila pectinifera (assembly GCA_008042775.1). Classification (NCBI taxonomy): domain Eukaryota; kingdom Metazoa; phylum Arthropoda; class Insecta; order Diptera; family Drosophilidae; genus Drosophila; species Drosophila pectinifera. The sequence goes on from VNKC01002005.1 coordinate 44,003, forward strand.
GTGTGGGGTTTATGATGTCAGATCTAGGAAGTGAGTTGTGCTTGGTTAAGCACCCGACAATTTATGCGGCTATACCTCTAGGCCTAGTTGGGTATACACTCTTAACTATCTGGGGAATCTTTGTGGGAGTGTCTTAATTTGTGGCTTTGATTACCCTTTGATGGGGGAGATATAACAAGAATGTGGGGCTCTATTGAGTTATTTTGTGGATGTATATTCCCACCATGTAGTGGGGGATTCTAATGCACTTAACTCCAGTTTGAAGTATTTAAAAATAAATTAAGAGAACTCACTCGTGTTTGACAGAGCCTTGAGGAGGCAGTGCTTTCAAAACTCCGTGGCAAGCAGTACAACTCTTCTAATATTGCAGTGCAATAAAAACTGTCTGCAAAAGCATAGGTCTTTAATTAAAATATTTAAATTTAAAAAATCACCTTTTATTGAGTTATTTAAAAGATATTTCCCTTTATATGATGGATATTCTAATAGAAATCACCCTTTTAAAAGAAATATTCAAGAATAAATTACTAGAACACACTTATTCCAAACTTCTTAAGGAAACACTGCTTTCAAAACTCTGTTGCAAGCAGTTCAACTTTCAAAATACTGCGCTGCATTCAAAACTGCAGGCAAAAGCGACGACCTTCAATCAAAAACAAAACAAAAAAGAAGAAGCAGCAACAACAATAGCGAATGCCTCGCATCGCAGAGAGCGGCCAGCCAAGAAACTTGATTAAAGTTAAGAAAAACGTAAAGTTCAACTTGTTTCTGCCGCTGTCATTTGTTGCTGTTTTTCGCTGTTATTTTTTTCCTTCGCCTTTGTTGCACTTCTGGTGAAGTATTTGCGCCATGGCTTGACATTTCGCACAAACAAAAACAACGAGAAAAAAGTCCCAAACAAATGAAGAAGATTTCATGCTTTTATTTTCGCAATTTGTTGCACCAGCCCAGCCCAGTCCCACTGAGGAGGCCCACTCTATTGTCACTGGCATAATTAGCCCCCGAACACCCCGATATTCGCAGCTATATGGCCATCCAATTACACACACCGAGAGATGTGCGGGATGCGAGATCTACGAACCCAGCAGCTACAATGCCGTGCAAATTTCAAATTCTTACCTGCAAAACTGTAAATGTCAAGCAGTCGAGCTGCACCATCACCGGGCACAGTGGTCGTGGGATTTGATTTAATTCTTTAATTAAGGGATAAGAATTTAAATAAGAATTAGTAAAGCCAAGAGAACGGTTTGACATTTGTTTAAAAATTTGACACAACTACCCAGGCATACTCAACGGAACATATACAATATCGAACCGTTCAGGTAGAACCCTATCCTTAACCACTGTGCGGTGGGAATAGCACTTGACGTGACCAGTCTCGGACTGGTGGTCGGGGATGCCGATTAGCGATCACCGATCGCCGCACTGGCTGAAAATGGTATTGCATTGAACCGCTTAACCCACACAACGCCCCTCGATCGTTGCGGCCCATTGTTTTCGGCCATTTTCCTGTTTTTGTTCGTCTTAGCCAAATGCCAAATGCAGACGACAGTTTGGGAGCCACCTTTGGGCCAAGTTAGAACGACCGGACATGGCGGCGGCTAAGTTGAAACGGATTTGAAAGCCATTGTCAGAGCAGGCTCTGGAGAATGGGATTTCAGTTGTCAAGTCAGGAGATAGAGACCTTTGAACAAAAGGCCAGTTACACTCGCACAGTCTTATAGAAAAGTTGAAATTATTTTGTATTTAAATTTATTCTAAATCATGGCGAATGAATCAAGCAACAGCACTCCAATGGACGAAATCTGGAATTCTGAAGACATTAAACAACACCTTCCGTTCGGCCTCTTCTTAAAGGATTACTGTATTTGGAATAAATCCTGTAAAGATGGGCAACTACCAAATAATGTCCTCCGGGAGAAGGCTGTCCAGATGTGGCAAACCTCTCCCTCAGAAAAGAGACTAAAGTACGTGGAATTAGCGAAGGCCGATATTGGTCAGGATCGAACACAGAAAAACGGCTCAAGCACACAAATGAAAGCGGCTGTTCCGACTTGCTCTCGGCCAAAACGAAAGATTAAAATGGTGGAGCCTCCAAAAGGAAGCACTGCACGTCCTCGCACGGTTGCCCGACGCCCTACGTCCATTCCGGATAGGCGCAAGCGGAAGGTAAACCAGAAAAAAAGCATCCCTCGGTTTATACCGCAGAGGATGAGGCGAGAACACACTGAGGACATGGGAGGTTGTAAAAAAAATCCTAAAGATAAATGAAGAGACGTCATTCTTTTATATTAAATCAAAAATTAGACCAGTGAACTATGTATGTATGCTATATACTTCTGGATTGTTTCAAAAATTAAGAATATAATCCGTAGCTGCTATATCCATCCAAATTCTCAGTTATCCGGACAGAAACTTACCAATACTCCTCTGCCAATATAAATTCTGACCACATCTCGGCTCCACTCAAACCACAAATACAATAAATTCCATTTTGCGATCGATAGGCATATTTATGCGACAAGAGCCCGAAGGTTGCCGGTTGCCGACGTCTAGTAAAATTCTGGCCAGAAATAGGCAAATGTGTCACGACAACGAATCGCCTTCAATTTATTTCGATGGTTTTTCGATTTTGGGTCAAGTGCACGCGGCATGCTAATGAGAAGACTTGGGGAAAAAGATCGTAAAAAGTAAGTGTATTCACCCACATTAGAACTGCAATGCCCACTTAGATATATGGAACCATAGTGCAGCGTCAACGGCAATGGAGAGCGAACGATTTGATCTACCTTTTGCGGATTAGAGTAAGTACGCTTGGAATATAGCAACCACCCTTGCCCAAGCGCAGAAGGAAACCTAAACTATTTGGTAAAAATTTCACACTTCGAGTGGGATTCGAACTCGCGTGCGGTTCCTACGTCGGCAGAACAGAACACGTTCAAAGCCGCGGCCTTTTAGAACAGAGAACCACGGACGGCCTCAGCTGTTCATGGCCGAGCGAGCATTAGGCCAAGCAGTGGTCAGCGAGAGTCAAAGCAGTTGACAAGCAGTGCAAGGTAGAGGTAGAAAACATGTAGAAAGTCTTCTCAGAGAACAAATATTTTTATTTATTACTTTTATATTTTTAAATTAAGTAATACAAGTATTTTTTGTTTTTAAGCTTTAAAAAAAACCTTTCATTTATATAAAATAATTTATGAAAACTCAATTTGAATACAACAAAGTTGATATTCTTAATGAAAATCAACATATTTTGTGTGTGTTTTAGTACCCTCTTATAAGCACTTTTAATATTAAAAAAAATATCTATAAATTGATTTATCATAAACCTTTGCCAAAATTCTTCTTTTAAACGCCAAAATAGTTTTTTCTATTAATTAAAAATAATACTTAAAGAATTCATTGATAAAACCATAAACCCATTTGAGCATTAGTTTAAATAATAATGCACTGCCAACAACGGAAGTGGGCGTGCTCAAGAGACCCTAAATAAACAGTCAGTACGCCGCCTGCCACTGCCTTGGCATAGATCATTGTTTGGGTATACACCATCTGACAGAGAGATCCCTGGCCCATTAATCAAAACCCTAAACTAATCTCCAGTCAGTTTATTTCGACAACTCGCGGCAAATGTGCGAGACATGCGACGCCTCGGCGCGTTCTTAGATGCGATAATAAACGGCAATTATTTGCAGTTAAAAGCGATTCAGGTAAAAACAAGGTGTGAAGGCACAGAGTGCCACACTCAGACCCAATGTAGGCGTTGTCCCCACTCCAAAACCTCCAGCTCGAGGCTCTTGCATAAATTCGTCTGATAAAATGTTCAATGAAACGCTGCCGCGGCTGCAATTTCGGTTGAAGAAAAAAATACGAAAAACGGCGGCCATATGATATTTCAATTTTCAATTAGCGACTCCCAAAATCTGTCGACACACCAGAAAAACGAAGAAAAAAGAGTTTGCGTGGTTTAACTGCATTTTCTCGTTATTTTCTTGTTTGTTAATTTTTTGAGGCAAGACATTGTGGGTCAAAGAGTCAGGATTGTGACGCATGCAACCATTGTGCATTTGGGTTCCCCATTTTATCGTTTTATTCCACACGAATTATAATAAAAACATAATATAATATTATCCTCTTGCAGTTTGCTACACTTTCGTTTTTCAATCAACTAAAAAGCTGAAAATTGAGCAAAACTTAGCCCCAAAAGATGTTGCCAAGTAAACGCGAAAATGGGGACAAGCTAGACTTAAAATGTAACAATTTAATGGGATGTTATTAGCCTAACTACTTGGATCTCTGGGATCTTCCGAAATATAATAAGCTGTTATTATGGGTTATTTATTGGGAATAGCTTAGGCTTTTCTGATCGATTTAAGCTATTTTTGAAGGGGAAACCCCACGACTTGTGGCTAATTACCTGAAGGAAAACTTCAGACAACGAACCTCTTCTGAGGCATCATTCACTTGTCTCCCATTCACTTTTCTTGTTTGACAAATGCGTGCCAAAAAAGAGGCAAATATTTTTTCGCCATGCTGTGACAAATTTGTGACCCAAAAAAGAAAAAAATGATATAATTTATGGGGTTTCAGACGCTGCCGGAGGCTTTATTTATTTATGTTTATTTATTACACTTTTCGCGCAATTAAGAGCAATGATTTTTGGGTTTTGGTGCCACTGCCATGAGTTTCATGGCTAAACGTTGCCGCGGGCGCTGAAAGGTGTTGGCAAAATGTACAAATTAATTGATTGTTGACACATTTTCGCCTGTTGACTAATTACTTTGCGACCTTCAGATACTTCCAGCTACTACTTCCCCTCGCAAAACCGATTTGTGCCATCATCTGGATCCTTTCCCCGCCAACTGCAACAGCAGTCCCTCAATGGTTTCCGTTCCAGTTCCGGCGGGTTCTCACCAGCTTCCCCGGGCTCCTACCAGGAGCAACTCCTTTTCATAGCCAATGAAAATGGCAAGCAATCGTCGGTGCCCTCGCCGGCGGTCAGTTCCCCATTCGGCACAGCTCCATTCGGCGGCGGCAGCTCCCAGTTTGCGGTAAGTACATCGAAAATTCACATTCAAATTCAATTATTTTCAAACATTACATTTCCTTATTCGGCGAGCCTAGCTCCGCTTCGATTTAGGCAATTAAGTGGGGTTTTTTTGGGCCTCACCTGGTCTCTTTTTGTGGGCTCTAGGCACGCCAGTCAATCAACGCCAAAAACGAAATCAAATCGAATGCAAAAAGCGAAATAAAAAGGATTTCCACATGCCACACAAACACACGAGAAAATTTGAAAAATTGCAGGGGGGCGGGCACTTGTAAATTGCCTTTGGTATTGGCCTGTAACCATAGTTATCTATACATATGGCGTGCCACAAAAACGGAAAGGATGTAAATAGTTAGTATTAAAATTGGATGCCAGAGCTCTCCGTTTGTTACTATTCAATGCTGATTAGTTAGAGCTTTAACGTTGTTTAATAAACTAGATTTTGAAACGACATTCCACAGGTTTAGCAAGCTTATCTATTAAACAATGGCTTAGAGCGTAGATATTTCCTCAAGGAAATAGGGATTAAAAAGTACTACAATATCCAGGAATCAACTCACTTCAGCCTTTCTCTTTCATCTCTCACCTGACTTACCTGGCTCAAACATCTCTGTTACCTTTTACTGCTTCATTTAGTTTTTTATGACACGCGACTGCCAAAACTGTTAGATTTGCTTTTCAAAATGTCCGTAGGCTGCACGCTAACCAGTCACCAGAAAATAATAAAAACCCACTACTTATAAGAGCCACAATCAAATTATAGATATGATATATACCCCGATATGCGTGTAAGAAATGGCTGGAACTGCAAGTCTCTCTCCCGTACTTTCACTTGACCAAAAGGCAGACAAAGCGAACCGTCGGGGCTTCTGCATATCAACGAATATATGCGTGAGTACTCGTGACTGTTGATTCAAATCCAAAGGCCAGGAAAGGGGTGCCAGGGCGGGGCGATGCCAGCCTGTGTTTCTTAATTGAAAAAAGTGTAAATTCATATTGTTTATTTGCAGCCTGAAAGGCGATGAGCACGCACTTTGCAGGCAGCTCTGTGGCCCTAATTGAAATGCGCTTTGTGCTCCAGCGGAGATTCCAAGAGCTGGAGGAGGCGGAGGTGACTAAGGTGGCTAAGGTGGTGCTGCACAGCAAGGGGTCTTGGCTTGGGTTGGAACTGCTGCACCAGCCATCACAATGCCAAGTAGGAGCCTCGTAGAAAAACTCAATTAACTTGGCTCAACTCCCGAAGTGATCTCTGCAACTGTCTAACCTCCAGAACCTTTCGGACAGCTCCTCACAGTGATGATGAATGAAGACAGCTCCAGGCAGGATCGGCTCCAGGGCAGAGAAAAGATCCTCGCAAAGAAACCTGCCCACTCTCGCAATGAGCCAGCTTATCATAAAGCATAATGGAAAATTGTGATTTGTTTGAATGACGACTGATTGGCCAAGCCTTGTGTGTTGGTCCAAGGGGAAAGTGCGTCGTAATGACGTCGAATAAGTGGCGCTGCAATAACCCACAGCCCCCTTACTCCGGGAGCCGCATGGCTTTCCACAAAACGTGAGCGAAGCTTTCATAGTTTCATTATGCTAGCCATATTGACAAATGTCTTAGAAACGTTTGTTTTTAATTTCCCCTGCCGACTGGCGATCGCTTTCTTCGCTGGCTAACGCACACAGAGACATCAGACAATGGAGCAGTGAAATTTCTGAACTTTGGACATATTAGAGCACATCAAATTCACAGTAAACAGCGTTAAAATATACTAATTTTTATTACCAAATTAATGTTGATGATTTATTATTGAAAGCTCTATAATTTCCTGAATTCCTATAGGGTATAGGAGCATCACCAATGGTTGTTGCTCTACATTTTCCTCGACACTTTTGTCTAGCCAAATTTTCTTGTGCATTCCGCCATCTAAGCATCCACACCCCGTAAATTAATTTGTAGAGTTCTCAATGCGCTCATTATGCCTTAGGAAAGGGATTGTTTCTATTAATCTCTCTCTCATTATATCATAGAAATATGTACTAAAAACCAAAGAAAATATCTTCAAAGCCTACACATTTTTTCCCTGTGCAAAAATGCGAAGGTGTTGATAGCAGTTGAGCCGCCGCCCATTAAATGTCGGTTAATCAGAGTAAGTCCGATGGGCAACAAACCGCATTTCTCTCCGGGCTCCCGGCTGCGGAGAGAAAATCTGAGGCCCAGAAAATGAGTCTCGAGAGTTCGTTGTTGGCAGATGGAAACGTGAATTTTCTGAGGCGTAAACCGCTCCGGCCAAGAAGCGGAAAAATAAATGCACTGAAATGCGCCTTTTAGCAACAAAACTTGCGTTTTGTATGCAATTTGCTTAACAGAGCAAAACTTTGGCAGCCAATGCAGCACAGCCACGCTTTCAAAAAACAAGAAACACAGCCAACACACAGCCAGCAGCAAACAACACAAAGTACCAATAATAATAAGTACTTGGATTGGATTGGATTGGGGGCGAGACTGGCGGCAATTTGGATTTCGGCCTGCGAGTGGATAATTAGTGAGCAGTGGAATATGTATCGCCTCCAACGACCTTGATACACTTCAATCAAATATTTTCAATCGATTTCCATTGTCTGCTCGCTGCAGCTTTCGATGTCTAGAGCTCCGCGGCTTTGTCTGAGGCACGTCGAAGGCGATTGAGAAGGGTTTCTTCGATTTCTTGGCTCTTTTTCCCACCTGATGTTGGCCTAGATTATGGACTTTGTCAACTTAAGGCCCTGCTTAGGGGGCTTATGATAGTTCTGTCACTTTGAGAGTACTTTTGGGGTATCGTTTTAAGACCCCAATCAAAGTCAGCTTATGTGTTGTCCATTTAATTGGAAAAGTACTCTTACTCTTAGTAGGTTCTTCGAGGAAAGTTACATCATTTCTTTAAGCTTTGCATTTTAGAAAAGAACCTTGACAGATGATTTGCATTTAACGCTGACTAAAATGTGTGGGTTTTTTCTTGTTCCATTAAAACTACCTACTCAGTCACAGTGATTCATTCTGGGGTTTTAGGATATGATTCAGTTGGCTTTTTGTAATTTGATACTCTTCTCCAGATCATTAACTAGAAAGTTCAACAACCAGAAGCTGCGCCTTTTTAAGATAATAGCTTCGACAAATTGGTTTTTAATTATATGCCGATTTCTGCCTAAGAACCTGCTCCACTATTTATCTTGGGAGAAAAGAAAAAAGCTTCTAAGCTAAGTCTTAATTCATCATATATCAACAATACTAGTTTTATGCCAATTTAATATATTCGGGTTTATATTTAGAAAGTTGGAGGCGCAGAACCTAGAATACTTTTAAATTTATAACAACAGAGGTCATTTTACTGAATATAATAATGTTTAAATTATTAACTGAAAGGTCAGGAAAGTTTAAAAAGCAATATCGATAAATTAAGCGTTAAAATTGCGTCTTTAATAATTCAATGGAAAATAATAATAATACCTCAGGTTCAAAACCCCATCTCCTGGGTTTTACCCCTACTTTAGGGTTATTATTTCCCACACACTTTTTTAATTATAAGCCCATTCTGATTTAAGCCCTAATTCATTATTTATCAAACTCTTTATATCATTTGACAAACCTGCACCCGACATAAAATCCTAAAAAAAGCAAAAACTAAAACTAATTAACCTGCTTTTGCCATAACACCATTTAAAGCCTATCACGATGTTTTTCTCTTCCCCCTCTCTTTTTGGCCGCAGAAACCGAATCGCCAGGCGGAGTATTACGATATCTCGCCACGCCCCTTTGGAGTGCCGGCAGCATCGGCGGTATCTGGAGCTGGAGGAGGAGGTGGAGTGGGAGCGGGAGCGGGAGCTGGTGCATCGCTGACCAACGGCTTCACACGCTCCAAGGCAATACGGAATGGAGCGGGCAATAGCCTGAGTGGCGGATTCCAGCCGCAGACGCAGCGCATCAATGTGCCCCACCAGCAGACGCAATTTCTGGCCCACTTCAGCGAATCCGGGGTAAGGAAATCGAGATGGAGATGGAGATGGAGATCGAAGTCGAGATCGAGACCGAGATCTGGAGTGGCGATCCCTGAAAGTAAAAGCTAAAAGCTAAAAGCGGCAGAAAAGCAATCTCAATTGGCATAACAAGAAGCACTCGAACCCGAGTTCGAACTCGAATTCGAGCTCGGAACACAGGCAAAAACAATTTCGCAGCGGCAATTGCATAACAAATAAACAAAACAATTGGCTCTGCTCTGATTTTAGCCAATATCTGCTGTAGTTTTTGCTTTTTTTTATTTGTTTCGGGGAGTCTTACGTGACTTCCAAACAGTAAATGCCTTGAGGCGCTTTTTTCCCGCACTTTAAGTAGCCAAACTTCAGAACCAGTTCCAAAGATTACTTTTGAAAAAACCACAGAAAAAGGCCAAATCGAATTATAGTTTACCTTTCACCCGATTGCATTTCATGCTCCACATTTTTTATTATTTGCTTGGCGTTTTGCCAAAGCTAACAAGTTGCGTTCATAAATCATGTTCGTCTTACCCATTTGTGTTGGTTTATGAAAAATATAAATAGAAACAACTCTTGGCTCCACAAATATTTGCTCATACATTTCATATATTTCGAGCTCTCATAATTGAAATGTCAGAGCGGAAGAGAGTAGTTCCCTTTCCGTTTTCTCCATTTCTTATTTCTCTTTTGCCCACATAAATTTCTCAAGTTAATTGCTACAATTTGTTGGGCCATTCAGGCGAAAGTGCTGCCTTGATTGATGCCGGGCTTAAATATCAAATCAGTTCACGATTAATCGGCCATAATAATAACAATTGCTAGTGGGCGCTCGAAAACTCATTAGTTGGCATTACTTTTGAGATCATGCCTTTTAGTGGTTAACAAATGCATCCTCTCAAGCCATTCGCCATCCAGTCAGCCATCCGAAGCTTTGCCAATCTCCAATCATCTTCATGACTCCCAACACTAACACTACATAGAGAGAAATAGGGGACTGAATTTTATCCAGAGCAATTTTATTTCAGAAAAATTGTAATTTGTGTGAAAAGTATTCATTCAATCTTGGCCAGAGCTACAAAGCTACATAAGAACACGGTCACCCTTGTTAACTCAAGTCGGAAGGCTGTGTCATACCCCAAAAAGCGATTATTTGATCTTAAATCAATTAGAAGAGCCTCTAGTTTTCCCCCTGTGTCATGGATTTGGCAACCTGCTGTGGGGATTCTCCTAACTTTGACAGTTGCGAGGTTGCCTTCACATAAAAATTAAATAAATACGAGCGCATAAATTAAAGATGAACGGCTGGGGGAGAGAGGGAGTTCAAGGGAAGGGGCATTACTGCTTGGAAAATTTGCACAAAACGCTTTAGATAAATTTGAGAATCACTTGAATGGCACGGCGGTTGAGAAGAGTTCGCACGCCACACAATTGACAGCAGACGAACCGCAGAGATTGCGGTTCCATGTCGAAACTGTAACAGTTTCCCATGACGACGACAGCCGAGGCTGTGAACGGAGCAATGGTGCAGCGCCGCTCCCGTGATCGAAACAATGCACTGACTGAGCTCTCATTAATCCCCGCTCTCTTCTTGCAGAACGACAAGCGTCCGGTGGCGTCCAGCACTCGGCCGTTCGGCAATGGCGGCGGCTTCTCACCCACCCGGACACGAACCCAGGCCCCGGTGTCCGTTCTGCCGGAGAATCCAGCCACGCCGGCCTCCACGCCCTTCAGGCCCAGGAATCGCTATCAGCCCGGCAGCAGTGTCACTGCCTCCAGCACCTCCACCACCACGGACAGTGCCGAGGTCACCAGCAAGCGGTACAATCGCTTTGGCAGCAATAGAGCCAAGTCCACCAGCACCACATCAACCACTCAGAATACCCCGTCGGATCGTCCCAGCTTTGGCCGGAAGTCACCGAATCCCCGGCGACCCGTGTTCATCAGTCGCGAAGTGAACGAGCCAGTGAGTGTGGTCAGCAAGAGACCTTTTAATTACAGCGGAGCCAGGCTGAAGCTACCCGCCAGACCGACCGCTCGCACCACTAGCACCACCGAGAGCGCCGAGGAAGAGGAGGAGGAAGCCCTGGACGAGGAGCAGGAAGATGAGGAACAGGAGAACAGTGACGAGCAATACGAACCAGAGTCCGACGAGGGTCCGGAGGATCACTCGCAGTCTTCCAGCTTGGAGAAACTGCCCCTCCAAGAGGAGAGTGTGACTCCCGTGACGGTGGCCAAGAATGAGCCATCAGAGCCCGCCGAGGTCACCACCATTTCCGAAGTCGACAATGAAAGCAGCACCAGCAGCACCGAGGAAAGCCAGACGGATGTATCAGAGGTACCCAACGCCGAGGTGGAGGTCACCACCTTGATCCCTGAACAAGAGGAGGAGATCGCGGAAGAATCCACAACCATTATTCCACAGGAGAGCCAGTCTACAGAGGAACTCCAAATGGAAGAGCAGGCCGTGACCACCGAAGCACCCGTTGAAAGTACCTCCGTGCAGGATGAAATTGAGAGTCCAAAGGAGGAAGAGAAACCGGAAGAGGAGGTTCAGTCCTCGAAACAGGAGGAGCACAGCTCGTCTAAGCAGGATACCCACAGCTCATCCAAGCAGGACGAGCAATCCGAGTCCCAATACGACGATGAAGGCGAAGGTGAGGATTACGAATACGACGATGAAGAGGGCGGCGAAGACTCAACCAGAGAGGTGGTAGCACAGGACTCTAATCCATCCACTCCCAGTGCCGAGCATGGGGACGATCGCGAAATCATTTCGGTGGTAACCACCAAGAGTGTGGTCAATGGATCCACAGTTCTGCCAGCGCCAGTCACTCCCAGTTCCAACGCCATAACGGAAGAGGAGGAAGAAGTATCCCTCTCCGAAGTCAAGGTGGAGACCACGACTCCTATAACCATTGAGGGCGAAGAGAAGGGCTCCAATGCCACGGAGAACTATGTGGTTGTGGCTTCCATTCAGCCCAGTCGCAGCATCAATGGTGCCAGGTTCCTGCCCTTCCCCGCCATCGAGCAGGAGGAGACCAAGCAGACCCTATCCGAGCTGGAGAGGAAAGTGCACTCGAAGCAGCAGAAACAACCGGAGGGCAGCGAAGAGGTTCCCGTCGTCAGCTCTTCCATTCAGCCTCCGGTTGCTGCCTCCACAGAGAGTATCATCGATAAACTGGACCGCGTTCAGTCCGAGCTCTCCAGCGGTCTGCTCTCTGGCAAGTATCCCATCATCAGCCAGATGGACTCTTCCACGCCAGCCACCAGCACCACCGCTGCCTCTGGGAGATTTGTGCCCCACATCAGAAAGTTCCAGCCAAGGACCACCTCTGCCCCCAGCACCACCAGCAGTGGCAGCAAGCTCAAGGTACAGCACTTCGACGAGGGTGAGATGGATGAGTTAGCGGGACTCCTTCCAGTGGGCTTCAAGCCCAAATCTAGCTACAAGAACCGCAAGATAACGACCACGACTTCGACGACGGAAGCTCCCCCGGCCGAGCTGACAAAGCCCAAGCCGGGACGCAACTCCACCATCAGTCGGTCCTTCAAGAGCGGACAGGTGACAGTCCAGGATGTAGCCATGGCAGGACTCCTTCCCAAGGGCTATAAGCCGCCCAGAACAACTACAACTAAGAAACCGGATGAAACAAAGCCCACCTCTGGCCTAGAGAGTCTCTTTAGCGAGGTGAAGTTCGACGACAGCTTGGCCGCACTCCTGCCTAAGGACTATAAGGTGGGCAGCACTCCCAAGCCAGAGGTTTTGGTGGTGGATGACATCTCCAAGTTCCTGCCACCGGGATATAAGGCAAATACCAGCACTCCCAGCTCCTCGACCACTCCCAGAAACCTTCCAGTGGCTGTGCCCTTCGATGATTTGAGCAAGTTCCTGCCGCCCAGTTATAAGGCTCCCAAGGAGAAGGAGCAACCCAAGCTGCCGGTGGGTGTGACTCCCATTAAAATCGATGACTTGAGCAGTTTGCTGCCACCAGGATTCAAGCTGAACGAAACCGCCAAGGCGGAAAGCGACAACAGCGATGAGATCCCCGCTTCGCTGCTGCCGCCTGGCTATAAGTCGAAAAAGGTACACCCAGCCTCAACGACCACGACGACAGGTAAACCCAAGGGAGTGGCTTCCAGCACTACAGAAGCTCCCGCTGTGACCGAGAGTGGTGGAGGAAGTGGCCTGAAGGTTGTGTTCCCCAAGGGTTTCCACAAGAGAGTAGGCTCCCATCGCCTCACAACGCCTCATCCCTCTCAAGACGGTGGAGCGAGTGATCCTCCTAAGGATGCAGGAACACCTCAAGTGGTTATCAAGAAGGGTCCGCCGACTAGAGCCACCACCGAATTCACAGGCTGGCCAACGCCGCCCACTACGCCGCTGTCCATCGATAAGCTCAACGCCCAGACCATAAACTTTGAGGATCTGCTGACGGCCAGTGGAACGAGCAGCACAAGTAGCACCACTACTACCACGACGAGCACAACGACGACGACGACTCCACGTCCCACGAAACCGGGTCACTGCACCGCTGACTGCGATCTGGCGGCCACCATCAAGATCATCGATGGCGTGGCCTGGAAACCGGAGCTGCTAGACCACAACACGCTGGAATGGAAGAATCTCGCTCACGAGCTGGAGGCACAGGTGGGTTCCCCTTGAAGAAGATGATATAAGATACCTAAACCACTTCCTCTCTTATTTAAGCTCAATGAAGTCTACTCTGGAGCCTCGCAGCTGAACAAATGGTACAAAAAGGTGCGCATCGACAGCTTCAGCAAGGGCAGCGTCCTGGTCGACTACTATGTAGAGCTGGCCAACATCACCGAGGATGTGGACACCTTGGAAATCCGTCAGCTGTTCCACGATGCGCTTACCAAACCAGCGACTCCTGTCCTACCGGATAAGGATGCCCAGGAGAATGAGACGGACAGCGTGTCGGGGCCGCAGGAGGAGCATCTAGTCACAGCGAGCTATCAGATGGGAAAGTATATCATCGATCCAGTGGCCACAGATTTTAGTGGTAAGTCAAGGGATATAGTTACTAGTGAACTAGGTTGTGTTAGGTTGGGTTAGGTCGGGAGGGCTGTCAGAAGTAGCCTGGGACACTTAGACCTATGAAGGCACGGTGTGATCTATTCTCCCTACTTCTTGGCAATAATGGGTCCCGCACGACGCCTTGATAAATAATAACTAATAATATATATATTATTTTTACAACAGTCATAGCCAAGAATGTCCACACCAATGTTGAGTATGCCGAGGAGGATCTGCTCATTCCCCAGTGGGCTATTGTGGTTATAGTTATTGGCGTCGGCTCCCTGGTCTTTGTCATCATCTTTGGCGTCACAGTAGTAAGTGATACTGATTATTCTTAGAGAGCTTTGTTGATGTACATTCTTCCTACAGTTGCTGAATCGCCAGAAGAGGGCCAAGAAGGCGCCCATACCATTGACGAATGATATGCTCAACGAACTGAAGGTGAACCATATGGGCGGTGTGGACAACTATGGCGTGGATGATTTCTACAACATAGATGATCCCTGGAATGACACCAAGCAGCCCATTAAGCCAAAGGTAAGAACCCTATCTTGGTTCTGAAACTTTTTGATTAATTTCAAAATTTATTTCCATTAGCGCTTTACCAACTCAATGCACGGCAGCAACAGTTCTAATATCTATGATAGTTGGCGCTCCACTCGGCAGCCGCACGCCAGCGGCGACTACTTCTATGACCAGCAGCCGACGTACTCGCAGAAGGGCGACTCCCTGAAGAGGCCGCAACATCATCACCATACCAACCACAGCAGCCACGGCCACTATAGTGGGCGGGACCACCACCAGCCGCAGCAGCATCAGCAGGCGTACGGTCACCAGTATCCGGATGCCTTTGCCGATGCCCACCAGATGTACAGCTACAACAACCATGCGAGTCGGACGCGCTACTCGCGGGACTATGATCCGGATTTCTAGGCTGTACTGAACCTCCGGCCGGGGCTCTAACTAGCTTTAGTAACTTGCGAACGATTTGATTGTAACTTAATAGCGTAAAGAGTGAAGAGAGTATCGTATTGTAAGGCTGCTATAATTTATCGTGTGTACTGCCTGCTGGCCCACTTTTTCAGTGACCAGGGCCAGGCGTAGTAGTTAAGCTACAACCAATATATGGAGCTGCTATATCCGGATGCCTTACACTTCCTTACACACACTTACTGAATGCGTATAAAGGAAATGTTACTTAATAGAACTTTGGGGCATGCCCCGAAACTAAATAGTCATGCACTCTTAGTTAATCATAACCAGTAAGTAAAAACTAGACACTACAATATATGCTTTGTATTATTTAAAGTACTGGCGGCTTGCTATAATACTAATTACGTCGAAAACTAGACTAATAAATAAAAATATATATATATATATTACGAAGCGAAAAACTTTTATGTTGGAAATAATTTCTTCATTTAAAAATGCACTAGAAATAAATGCACTATATATAAAAAATAAAATAAAAAAAGTAAATGCCGAAACCCGGGATTGAACCGGGGACCTTTAGATCTTCAGTCTAACGCTCTCCCAACTGAGCTATTTCGGCAGCTGGGCGTTGAGTGTCCAACGTGGTACTTGAGCCAGGCGGTGTGTGTGTCCATTAATAAAGGTTTGTGTCTTAGCTTGCAGCATTTGACATTTTACAACACTAAACACAAACAACCAAGCAAATAATGTTATTTTGAGAAAAAAAAATGGTTTTGCATTCTAAATCTTTTGTGTATAAATATTTTCTATTACAGCAAAAAAATAATATTTGCTTGACAAAAAAAAAGTCATTTGCCGAAACCCGGGATTGAACCGGGGACCTTTAGATCTTCAGTCTAACGCTCTCCCAACTGAGCTATTTCGGCTGCTGTCCGTTAGTCGGCTAATATTCTATAACGCGCCAGTAGCACCAGAAAATTGTTCCTTCTCGTGCTGAGTTCTGCCGCTTTCCCCTTTCGCTTGGGTTTTATTTGTAGGATTTTCCGATGGGGGCGTCGCGTGTTGAAATGATTTGGTAGCCAACCCCAGCAAACGTTCTTAGACTTTTTATATGTACATACCAACATATCTCCTCTGTTTTCCCAATATCTATACGTACAGTTATGGTCAACTGAATAGCATTTCATTAGCCTTACGAACTTTTTAGCAGAAAGTAATTTAATAATAATTAACTTTTATATGCTCAAACTTTAAATATAATACCAGAATATTTTTTTTATATTTTATAAAATACATGTAAAATGAAGATTTATTTAAAAAAATTAGATTATTTTATTATTATGATTATTGATATTTGTGAAATATTTACTATATGAAGAATGTATTTTAAGCATAACTGTACCTGCGACCGGATACTATATCGATCTTCGATCTTGCAGATAGAACGATCACATACGTAGGAGTTTTAGAGTGGCGCATCGCGTTGAAACTCGTGCTAGTTCTGCCATCTGCATACAATCTTTTTTAGAGTAAAATCATAACAAAAAGTATCCTATAATTCTATAAATATTGCAGCATCATTGAAAAAGGTTGGAGGGGTTGAAAAATTGCAAAAATTGCACACTTATCTTAAATTGGGTATTTGGGACGGCCTTCGATACCCGGCTGCGGTGTCCGAGTGGTTAAGGAGATGGACTTGAAATCCATTGGGTTCTACCCGCACAGGTTCGAATCCTGTCCGCAGCGATAGCTTCATAGTTTTTTTTTTTATAATTTATCTTCTTGCGAAGCACATTAAATAAATGTTTTTTTTTTTTTTAATTTATATTTATTTATACTATTTATAACATTGTATTGCCTTTCTGTGATAATTAATCATAAATTTGACTTGAAAAATTGTTACAATTTAGTTTGTGGCAGTTAAAATAATTCAGAAAAGGAGACGTTTAAAAGGAGGAACTGTATTAGGTAATAAAAATTTTGTTTGTTGTGAAACCTCTTTTGGCAACAATAAATCCCTCTCAACTCCATTACAAACCCCGCTTCACATGCGACCCTCATGAAGTCTAACATTTGCTTTTGGTTTCTGTGTATTTTTTTGTACGTCTGCTACAAAAATAGTTTGCATTTTGATTTATCTTTACAACTATGGTTTTATATTTAAAAAGAAACTTAATACAACACGTCTGTATTAGTACAATAGCCTTAAAACTAAGCCCGGCAGCAGACAGCTGCTTACTGCTTGGGCGGTGGTCGGTAGACGCCGACAACAACGGCGTGGTCTCGCTCGTATGGCTCCAGCGTAAGCTGTTCCTGTGGCTTCAGCTTGTCCGCTTGCATCTTCTTCACCTCGGCGGCAAAGACCGCTTCGGGCTGCGCTGTCGAGTCAATGCAGGAGGCCTTGATCGAGATGACAAAGTGTCCGCCGTTCTTCAGGAAGTGCTGGGCATTCAACGCCACAATACGGCCCTGATCCGGCTGGGCAACGTCGGCAAAAATTGTGTCTACCATACCAACCAGCATGCGGTACTTGTGCGGATGGCGAGCGTCCTCGATGATGGGGATGATGTTGGTGCGCTTCTTGGCCACATTGATCAGATCGCGACCGGATCGGTGTGAGAACTCCACGGCGTAGACGAGACCCTCGGGTCCCACAACGTCCGACACATGGGAGACTGTCGTTCCGGAAGCACCGCCCAGATATAGGACCTTGGAGCCCGGTGGCATGTGAATCTGTTCAACGCCGCCCAGAATGGCAGCAGCCAGCTTGGAACGGAAAGGATTCCACACACGGTACTCGATCTTCTCGCCATTGGTCTAAAAAGGGAATTTAAGTGTAATTAGGAGATGCAGGGCAGAAATTTGGAAAGAATATTAATAAGTGGGAATAGTTTTACTGGGACAGTGCTTCAGTTGTGCATTAATTCTAAGCACGCCTTGGAACCTCCGCAACTGCTTCACGTGCACCTGAAGTGCACACAGCTACAGGTGGTCGCCGAGGGTGCTCATGGCCACATAATGCCATGTTCTGTACCCCTGCACAACCTCATCATTAGCGGGGAAAAAGAGTGATAGATACAAAATATGAATAACAACAAACCTCAACAGAGATGCGCTTCTCGCCGTAGACTTCCGAGCCGGGTACAAAGTTCCTGGTGACCAGGGCATCCTCTTTTCCGCGGGCAATGAAAACGCCCTCGTGACGATGTGCTTCAATGGTGACTGTTTTTCCACCCTTGAAGCCTCCAGCGCCGCCTCCACGTCCACCACCTCCGCGTCCGCCGCCACCACGTCCACCTCCACGTCCGCCGCCGCCACGTCCGCCAAAGCCACCGCCGCCGCCGCGACGGTCGCCACCGCCACCACGTCCTCCGCCGCCGCGACCACCAAATCCTCCTCGTCCGCCGCGGTCTCCTCCACGGTCGCCGCCACCACGGCCACGGAAGCCACCGCCACCACCGCGATCGCCACCGCCGCCACGCCCACGGAAGCCACCGCCTCCTCCTCCTCCGCCGCCACCGCCGCCGCGTGGACTAAAACCTGCAATAGAAAAACATCATGCTTGAATATTCACCCAATACTAGGTTAAGTTTCCGCAATAATCGCAATTTGAACAGCGCGCTTTGATAAAACTTCAAAGCTGATGGTTTTCCGCACCTGGCTTGCCCATATTTAGCTGCTGTACTTGCACTTTTTAATACAACTTTCGTCGAAATGTTTCGAAATGTGTTAAACACGCGGGCTCCAAACTCTGAAAAGAAAAACACGTGTGTGGCGTGACCTTAACGTAGCGTGCATGGGTTTTTTTAGTCCTAAAGTACAGATAATTTAGCGGTAGCTGGTCACACCTAATAAACCAGCGTAAGCCAACTACATAAGTGAACAAAAACGTAACCGTTATCGACGTAAGTCAACAAAAACAATGTACGTTAAATTAGCGTCGCATAGTTAGCGCCGAATCGGAACGGTAGGAATGGAACACAAAGGGGGTTTTTTATTTTTTATTTATTTCGTGACAGCAACTAAATCGAGTAAAATATAGTACCCACGTGTTAAGAATTGAATTTACTAATGTCTTATTTTGAGTTTGGGGAAATTTAAGATGTTCATGTGGCTGAAAGATCCATTTGAAAAATCGACCATGCTTGTCAAAATTTTTATTTAATAATTTAAAATATTATATCATGATTTTTGGAAAAATCATACTTAAGAATAACCTTTACTTGGCCAAAACAGCCTTGAAAACAGCGATTCGGAATATATATGGTATTTGGCTGTCGTTCCATTTTTGGCCAAATTATGCTCTCCAGAAGACCTCAAGTATGCGGATATTTGGGTCCTTAAATCGGCATTTTTATGTCCTAAATTTTGGACAACTCAAAATTAAAAATAACAACTTGACCAGAACAGCCTTAACTAGCTATATAAGCTAGTGTAAGGTAAAATGTAAAAATGCTTCATGAAGAGCTGTGGTTAAGTTTGGAAAGTTGAAGCTTTTCGATTTCACCGCTTGGGGTCGCCACTGCATAGGTAAAAACTATTTATGATGGATGTCGAGGTATACTGCCATGTATAAAACATTTGTTAATATGTTTAACTTTATTATTATTTTTTTGTTTTAAATTAAAATAACCATAAAAACTCAGGGTTAATAATATTCATATCTCAGCCAAAACAGCCTCAAATTCAATTCGGAAAGCAGTCCTGTGTTAGTTTTTATTAGGTTAATTAAGCTGCATATTGAGTTTAGAGATCAGAAACAATCAATTTTTTGCCAATTTTTGACAATTTTAATGATGTAACCCCTTATCATTTTTTCAAAAATTGGCCAAAATTTTGTTGTTAATTTTTTCAAGTATTTTATTGCCAAATAATTAAGCTTTTAACTGTGAATCGAACCATATACTGCATTTGGCTGACATTCCATTTTTGGCCGAATTATGCTGTTCAGAAGACCTCAGGTTTACGCATTTTTGGGTCCTTAAATGGGGTTTTTTATGTCCTAATTTTAAGAACAACTCAAGGTAAAAAAAATTTATAACAAAAATAATT